>CALYOO010000724.1:0-15360 GCA_945261195.1 Cryptosula pallasiana
AATTAGGCGTTTTCGGCTAAGAGAACGCGAAGGTACGTTTGTGCCGTTTGGGCGAATTTTCGGGTGTGGGCGAGTACAAGTTTAAAAAAAATGACCGCTGTTGCTTCGCTGAGAATTATCCGCGAAGGCCTTAGCGGCTGAAACTGTAAGGTTATAAATTATGGAGTTGTCTCCTGTGAAATGGATATGCATATGCATTGAGAAAAGAAAGCGAGCCCTTTTTTGGTATTTCCTTTATGGATTTTGCCTAACTACTTGTTGTAATTATTGAATACATAGTAGTAATTTGAGCCAAAAAAAAACTACTCCGTCAATTAATCATGCAAGGTGACGATTGTTAAGAAGTTTGAAATTAATTATCATGATGATTCGTGATTTTGACTTGTAATAAATAAAGATGTATTATTCAATTGATTGAACGAAAATAACAACACCACCATCATTGGACTGGTCGATGATGATGATGATGATGAATGATAAATAATTATTATTATTATTATAATAATAATAATAGATAGAACAAGATTATTAGTAGTCATTCATCCGTTGTTGTTGTTCGTTCATTGTTGTTGTTGTTATGGTTTGTTGTTGTTGTTGTAGTACTACAACAACCAGCAATTATTGATTGCTGTGGCTAAGCCACCACTGCTGGTTGACTTGTTTGTTGTACTATGATGATCATCATCATCATGATGATGATGTTCTTCTTTAATTGTTAATAATAATATTAATTTATTAATATAATAATAATATATATGTTATATATATATAATAATAAAATAATAATAATAATTATTATTATATATAATAATGATAATATAATAATGTAATATAATAATAATAACAATAGTTTCATAATAATAATGATAAACAAACCACTGGTGTATTATTAATATCATTATTATGGATGTTAAAGTTTATTATTAAGTTTATTAATTATTATTATTTTTTGATATTATTTATGGTTGTAACTTATTATCATTAATATTAGTAGAAGGAAGTTTATTATTAGTATTATAAAAAAATATAATGCGTTGTTTTTATGACATGCATCTTTTTCATGTATAATGATAGTAATAATAATAATAATTATTATTAGGTTGAATTATTATGATTCACAACATCATCGTACTAATGTTGTTGTTCTTATTATTATTGTTATTATTATTATCATCTTTATAACTATTCTCTTATTTATTAATATTGTTATTTAATATTTATTATTATTATTATTTATTATTATGCTGTTGTGTGTTTATTATTATTGTTATTATTATTGTTATGTTGTTATTGTATTATTATTGTATTATTATATTACTATTGTATCTCAAGTATTACTAATTAATTATACCATTATTATTTTGATGTACATTAAATATATAGACATTATTGATTTGTTAACTACTACTACATTATTATTTTTTATTATAATCGAGCAATGATGATAATCATTAATAATATTAAACGTTATTATCAATGAAAACTAATAATAGTTGTAATAATGTGCCGGAAAAACTACGAACTCCACCTACAACAACAAACAATATCTAACAGTTCCATTTATCACATTTATTCAGTCACATGTTGCGATCGATGCATAGCCTCGACGCAACCCACGCTTATTATTATTATATTTTACTACAATTTTATCACCATTTATAACGAGGCTAGATTATTTTGGCACCGCCTCCCTTGTATAAATTGGCCAACAGTGCTCCTCACAAGGCAGTGTACCTGGGGAGACTCACCGTGTATTTTCTTTGTAAAATATAAACAGCACACACTCAATCAAGCTTATAACTTGATATTCTAACAGACAAGCATACTACGACACGATAACGGCTCGAACGACCCTTGGGTCCTGACAGCATTTAGGTTATTAAGTAAATACCGACGACGACAGGCCTGTACGGCAGACAATAGCCGACGCGTTCCTCCTCCAGCAGTTATGCTGACGGGTGGACAACGATAGGCTCTCTGACCAACAGACTGTCGGGATCGACAAGTAACTCTCTTGCCTAGAGGTAGTGTAGGTGGCTACCGGAATAACTAAGCATCGTTAGTTATCACAAAATCCTGCACAATAAATCTAATGTAACAGTTAATTGATGATTATTTTTATAGTTCTTGTTGTTATTGTTATTAAAAATAATAATTGTGTTTTATCTGTTTTGGTGGCATTATTAATATTAAATATATTACTGATAATGATGGTAATTATATATGGCAAATAGTTAAATAGTTACATAGATTTTATAATAAATGAAGATAAAATTACTATTAATTAGTATCATTTTAGTTATTAATCTTTTATTTAACTCAATACGGAATTAAACTGTAGAAAAAGTGTTATGGTAATAAATGAAAATTCTAGTGTTATATCCGATATAATTACGATGTATTATACATTGGTATTATTATGATTATGACCATGATGATAATATGTGTGCTTTTATGTTATTTTTTTATCCTTATTATTGTTTTTAGCCATAAATTTTTTTGCAATGATAATAAATACAACCATCTTATACTTCCTTGATAGTCTGTGTGCCCTGTTCTGGTTCCTTTATTGCTATTGCTGCGTACCATTGCTATATGCTGTTAATAGTGTTACATGTTGCTACCACTATTAAACCTGGTTCTCATACATGTCGTAATGGCTCACAAGTATTGCAGGATACTCTTGCAAATACGTACAATGTATGCTAACCTGAAATTGTGTCACTCGTGCGAAGTCGCAGAATATTTTATTCAGCCAAACTTTCCTTCCGCATCATCTGATATTCTACACATTTTTCTTTCTCAAAAAGCCCAGTTAGGTTGAGGTTATTCATGCAAACACGAATCCCATCAAAAGATTGTAATAAATAATAAAATTTTTATCGTTATTAGTTTAATTATTCTTACTAAATATTACAGTTATTTATTGCTAGTTTTTTTAATGGAATGAGTAGTATAATAGTTGATTTAAATATAACATTCTATGATTGTTACGTGATAGCAACATCATCGATCATACTTGTTGATATTTAGAAATGATGTGATATGGAGAAATTATAAAATGTATTATTATATCACGATTGCTAACAAATGATTACTATTATTAAGTTAAATTACAGAGTGATTTTTAATGAGAATAGTAATACGAATAATAATAATCCGGAACCATGATAATAACATGATAGAAATATAAGTGATAAATAATTGTAAATCGGTGTGATTGAACAAAGTTAATTTATTTAGTGCGTATAATAGTTAGTCAATGAAGGCGGGCTTCAGGATTTCGTTTCTTCTCAGTCAAGAGAGTGATTATACTTCCAGCAATCATAATTTGTGCTAAGTTTATGTGAACTTGCATTGTGCGAAATCACAAGATTGCCTTGCAAACCCTTACTAGTATGTGAACCAGGCTTTAGCACTTCGGGATTGATGGAGAGGTGAATGAGGTTAGATACCTCCTGGAATGAGCCTCGACAGACCTGGAGCAAATGTCGACTATGATATAGAGAAATGAATTTTTATACAACTTTGATTTTATGTTGTAGCCAAGAAAGGCAAAGGCCCAGTGACACCAGCTTTTCAGATTGATGAGGAAAGCGGTAGGTATATGTTTTTCTGACAACTGAAATGGTTCAGTGATCACTTCTCAGTAACTGCTGCAGCTACGATTTGTCTCAGTTATTTACAACATTATTACAAATATTTGGTCCGTCTGTTGTAGATGAAAATGAAGCCGCATGAAGCCATTCATCTGTTGATGATACCGGTATGTTAAAATACGTAAATTTTGATGGAGTATTCATTTGGATCACAGTATGTAGCTCTGTTCTTGCATTGTGCTAAGCATTCAATATGCCTGATGTTCAACTTTAGTACATAAGAAAGTATTACTTCTAGATGGGGAAGTAGTAGTAAGCTGATCTGGAGCGACAATCTCATTGAGCTACTATGCTCTCTCCACATTCCTGCAATTAAATCGTATCACTCATATGAAAAAGTTCAAAAATTAAAGGTAAGTTTAAAAGGTTACCTGTAACTATGGTGGCTCAGAACGTTTTGTGTTTTGCGTTTTAAAACGTCTGAATTCTTTCCAAACTGTTTGAACGAGTTTGAAGTAGTCTGAAATTTTGTAAACTTCTGAACGCTTTGTGAAATCGTTCGTGGACTTGGAAAATCTGAGACGACTTGCTGGTTTGCTCTATTGATCATAGATCTACATTACATTTATGATTGATAAATGTTTCTACTAAACAGTTGAATTTTCTTTAAATAAATAAAATGTTTTTATTTATTAAATGTTATTTGTTCTAAATTGTTTTAAATAATAAATACAACCCAATTATAAATTTAGATAAAATTTTAGAGATTATATTCAACAACAATTTTATACAGTTAAATAATTTGCTCTATGTCTTTTGATCTATGTCTATGTTGATAAAGTTGTATAGAGGCTATAAATAAAACTATGACGACTGCTTTTGGTTCAAAATCCATGTGCTTTGCAAACTTTTCCAAATAATTCAAAATAGTTTAGACTATTTCAAAACAGTTCAGACTATTTCAAAGTAGTTCATACGGTTTGTAAATGGTTCATACTCTTTCTAAAGCATCAATACGGTTCGTAATTTTCTAAATCATCTCAATCATTTCTAAGCCGTCGGAATTATTTGCAAAACAACTATACGGTTTGCAGAATTTACGATCGTTAGACAGAAAATACAGTTTTATGGCATGAATCCCTCAACTGCTGAGGCCGACGATTAATTTATTATAGCCAAAAGCCTGCTTTTAAACATAGTTTCTTGGGCTATTTGACTGCAATTACCCAATTATTTTCAATGTAAAAGACGCTTTGCAAACCGTCTGGACTATTTCAAATCAGTTCATACGCTTTGAAAACGAAAATGTCTAACTTTGTGAGCCACCATATGTAACAGTTAATATTGGAACTTGATTTAGTTGTTTCTGTTTTCATGCCGTGCTATCATATCGATATCTTAGTAATGCAGTTGTGGATGTGTTTCTGTGCATACTACTTCAATAGATTCAGCTTGAAAGAATCTAATCTTAATTGAGGATCAAAACCTTTGTTGGCCAGTTGCAACCTTCCATCATATTATAATGTCATTTATCTCATAATATACTCATCTATGTAGCACTTGGATAACATAACATCTCGCTTCCAAGAAAGGGGATCTGCTTTTACTAAGGAGCAAATACAAAGCAAGTTCCGGAAGCTCAAGTCCTCATATGCAAACGTTAAGGACACCAATCGAACATCAGGTTAGTTTGTTAAAGCTTATCAAGTTGTATCTACATCGTGTTGATGGTCACAGATGCTGTTGCAAATTGCTTTTCAGATAATGCTGACATCAGTGTTCGGTGTGCTGGTTCAAAGATTACCAATCGTGATAATGTAATTACACTACGTTTCTGCTCATACAATTGTTTGGTTAGTTATGATTTAATAAGTTGCTATTTTTTATGTACTGAAAGATTTTTCATTTTCAAAATGCAATAAATATTAATAAAAGTATGTGTATGCAGTTGCTAGTGGTGAAAAATCGGATTATGGTTTTTATATGAAGTTTGTTTTGACAAGTAAGCCATTCAGCTGATGATTCGAGTCCGTAGAAAGTGGTAATATGATTTTTAAGGGTTTTTCTTGATGCTTTTCTTTGCTACTGCAGGAAGAAGTGCCAAAAAGTTCAAGCATTATGACGTAATGGAAAATTATTTCGGTGATTGCAGATCAGCTGCTGCACACATTCATGAGGTGGAATCTGGGTAGGTAATAGTGTTGTACTGTATAGTCAAACTTTTACTAAATATTTGATAGAACGTATACTTAAAGTGTAAAGTATTTGACGATATATTTTGTAAACAATGGATGTAAAATCTACTTGTAGGGAAAACGAGCAATCCATGGCAGCTGAAAAACCTGTTGCAGCTGAGCAAGAAAAGTTGCCTCCAAAAAATAATGACAATCTGATAAAGCTTGAGCTCTTAATAATTTTGTTGCTATAGAACGGAGCAAAGCTGAGTCGTTGGCTAAAATAGCAGCTAGCTTGTGTGGCGAGTAACTAAGTTTCTTTGAAAATATACTTACAACAGAAAATACATTTATGTCAGCATTTTTGTTATCGTGTCTCTTTTAATGTATCCCGCATTTGTTGAGTCTACTTCTATTGCTGCCTTTGGGACATCTGGAATAGGCAAAGGTAAAATGGGTTTGTTTGATTTTGAACGCAACCCAAGATTGTGCAGCAGAATGCGCGCTTCAATAATTTGGTTGCATCTGTCCATGGTGTTTACATCCATGTATAATAAATAGTCTTCTCTATTGACCTTTCAGCAAGCCAAAAGCATTCTCAACTTTCACTCGGGCCTTGTGCTGTTCATCAAAATAAATTTCTGCAGCACTGGTTGGATTAGCGTGGGGAGTGAAAATGCGACATGTGGCAGGATAAGCAGAGTCTCCTGCAAAAATAACATGAAATGTCAGGCTAATCCATATAAAACAAACTCATCGCTTAATTGATCTTCATTTTTTTAAGTAACTCAACATGAATCGTTTGTTACAGTACACTTTCAAAAGTATCTAGTTTGCCATGTTGGTCTGACTGATTATGTGTTTCACACTGTTTAGTTGTGTGCTGCATGCCAGCTATTACAGTGTTGCTGTCAACAATTGTTTTCAAACATATACACCTAATTCATACTAGCCCTATCATTGTCATGGGTAGAGTATGAGCCATAACGCAGCTGCTTGCAGCAAAGCTTAGGAAAGAGCCAATTATATTTAGTGACAACATGTTGGTTTACAATCAACTCAAAGAGTTTGAGCTAATCTAACAAAACTTGTTGGTCAGCTGAATTGTGGGTGAATGAAGTGGTTGATCAGTCATGGAAACCTGTACTGTGAATAGTTGGATACCACTTTCCCCACTGATCAACCGCTTTGTTTACTCACAACTCATCTAACCAACGAGTTTTATTAAATTAGCATTAACTCAAACTCTTTGAGTTGACAGTAAACCAACATTCTGCCACTGTTGCCATGTGCCTAAATAAATATTAAAAATGATTTGCATTGAAAACTGGTAATAATTAGTGAATGAATAAATATTGATGATAAGTATAATAAGACTAACCAAATAAAATAGAATAGAATGCTGAGAAATTAAAAACCATGCTTTTTAATATAACTCAATCCATGCAACACTTCCACCTTAAAATGTGTCCTAAATCAATGTTCCATCAGAAATTTTATACATTGTGTGAAAGAACATTTACCGATAGAAGCAGTACATTTACAATAGTATTAATCATCAGCAATCGTCTTCTTCGTTGTCGACAAATTGTCTTCGCCATTTGTCATGGATTTAAGAAGTGCGTTTGAAATACGCTATATATGAACACTATTTATCTTTATTAATTACAAAGAGATATTTTAGACACCTTGAAAATTTAAATGACATGCCTAGCCAGTGCTTTATGCTTCAGTCTATGTATATGCCCTCAATGTGCAGTTATTTGTATAAATCCACTTGTAGCAATAAGCGTGTTAACTTCAACCTGATAATGATATTATTTATATGAACCAGGCATCAAATTACAGTGCATTGTTTTACACGCATACATCAGCAATTTCTTTTCCCCAGCAAATTGTCATCTGTCTCATTAGATTTGTCATACCAACCGTCAGTGACAAAGAAACAAAAATAATGAGCGAAGTGTGAAAACCATAAGCAAAATGTATTAGTGAACCAAGTATGACCAGGTCTTGTGGTAAAACGGCAAGCTTTTCTGGCAGGCTGCTGCATTGTTTAACTCTTTTGTCATGAGCACTACCATAAGCTCCACTCAAGTAACAAACAAGTTTGATTGAGCTACAGCAATGGCATTTATTGACCAATTTTTTTCTCGGTCATAAAATGAATCTGGCTCATCTCTCGGCCTCCTCAGTAACTTTATGTGAGTACCTACAACATTATTCATGTTAACCGCTGTACAGAGAGGTAAGCAATAATCAAAGGTGTGCTTTTTTCTACTGTTGAAAATACTTGCATCGGTGAAATATGAAAAGCTTCAACTCGCAACTACATCAGTGTTGAACCAGTGAGCCAAGCACTATGAGAAGACTGGCACTCAAATGTAACTGTCTTCTGTCGGATTTGCACCAACCAATGCATCACTGAATTCCAACAAAGCTTCATGATGATAGAAATGACATTTAATTTTTTCACTGAATCAACTAATACATAGAGAGCTAAGTACCAGTATCGTGCGCATAATATTCAAGTCATATGATTTGTGATTCAACTACCACTTTATCACGATTGTTGACTGAGACAGCAGTGTTAAGCCGTGGCTGCACACATTTATGTTTTGTTGGTATGTGGGTGATTACACAAGAAATAATGCAACATATACATTTATGCAATTATACTATTTATTATATAACATGTAATAAATATCAAACCATAAATAAACAACACCCGTGTTGTCAATATAATCATTTATTTAAGTATTGGTGGACAACAATATGCATACTAGCTAAACGAACTGGTTTACATTATGAAAAATTACGACGAGACATCACATTTTGGACCCAGCAACAACTGAATCCTTTTTGGTCTCTATGCTATCTTATTGAAACTTAATCAGTTTTATTAATAAATGGGGTCCCAACATAATAGGTGGAATAATAACATGGACTAGTTTGTGAAACTAGTCTTGAATGTTGTTTCAGTTAATTCTATGTTTGTAAGGGGGTTGGTGGCGGTTGCTTTAGATAAAGTAGCTTGATTCAAGGCATTCATATTGTACTGGGCATAGTTGCGGTTTGCCGCAGTTGAAAAGATTGTGCAGCACCCAGTAAGCTAAAAAAAACTGCTTGCCAATGTTGTTGATTTGTCTTTCGTTATAAAGTAGATCTTACCAATGGTTTTACCACATGGTTTTCTGTTTTCAGTTCTTTGTTTTGCTAGTGGGGTTGCACTTACACTCAAGTTGATGTTTGTATCCACTGAGGAGCAAAGCATGTTGATGTTCCTTGGTTTCCTGTTAGAAGTGAGATTTACTGGATGAGATATGAGATATTAATTGCTTTCTCAATATTGCGTATAATTCCAGGTGGATAGTTAGGGTTTACTATGTACTTGTATTGGGTGGTTATGGGCTTGTTGAAGTGCTTGTAACTGCTGGTGTTCAGATTGATAGTCATACAAGCATACGCTTACAATACACAGGCATTTTTATTATTGTCACAATTATTATGCATATAACAATATGACAATCAATCTGAACACCAGCAGTTACATGTATAATAATTGTGATAATAATAAAAATGCCTGTGTATTGTAAGTGTATGCTTGTATGGCTTATAAAACTGATAATAATAAATAAATGACAATGATGATAATTATACTAATAACTTGTCATTATTACTATACAACTGGCCTGGAAAACCTGATTTTATACCATGTGACCATGTAAAAAATAGTAGAATACAATCTTATAATGCCTAGCACGCCACTAACCTTTGTTGCTGAAAATTGAATATCTCTGGAACACGTATTTTATGACAGTGATTTAAATATCAGAAGATAGCCAATCATTTACTTCATTCGCCCACTTTGTGGTCTCGTAGTAAGATACGCTCAGAGTCTTCATAGTTTGATGCAAATTTGCCATAATTGAGATTATTATTGGGTTGTTTTGTTTAGTGTTTATGTATGTGTATGCCTGCTAGTTACATGCTGGAGTATTATTTCAAATAATTGATGAAATTTTTTATACGGGAAAATAATTATTTTCTGAATGAGTCAAAAACAATCTTTTAGCAATGCTGCAGTAGCACGAGATTTCACGGTCAGTGATACACAGGTATTGCGGAGGGAGTTAAACAAAGAAATGGTTTTGGCTAAATAACATTCCATTTATTAGGTACCATAATATTTTCACTTTCATTATACAATTATTTCCAGCTTGATTAATATCATTCTACTGCTAAATAGAAAAACATGTTTGCAATCATTATTATTACGGTCACCAATAATTTGGAATGACCATCATAATGGTTATAGGTGATGCACACATATAATGTATATATCTAGTTATGCACGCATACATCATCATGTATAGGTGCATGTAATAATTAGTAGTTTGGTTTGGTTGATCCTCCTTATGGGGCAACAGAAACCAATGTGATTTTCATGGCATTATCTTCTTGTAAAAATTACCAGCCTGGGGTTGACACCAATCTTTAATATAAAAATCAAAGTTTGAAAATTTATTGTTATTATAGCTATATTATAAGGAGTGGTATCAATATAATAACTTTACCATATTATTCTAATAATAGTAGTATAAATATTAATGATCAACTATAAAAAAGGAAAGATTTGTTATAACTGGGGAGGGTAGGTAGGGGCCCAGGGCTGATACTCCTTTTAAAATGGCCCATAAGACTCGGCCTAGAAACAAGTTTTAGGGGGTGTTTTTGTGCAAGGTGCCTGCATAGTGGATTTGCTACTTTAGGGGGGTGTTTTGCGCGATGAACTAAGTGTTACAAGTTACATGTGACACCCTATTGTTGTAAAGTGTTCTCAATTCCAGGGTACGCACTAAATTGGCATGCAGTCACATATTCAAACACAGCCAGGTACATGTAGAGTATTTATTATGCTCATATCCCATGCTAACATCATACAGCGGGATGAGGGCCACCAAGTGTTTAAGGGGTGTGGGTTGGAATGACAACCAATTGGATAGGGGTACATTTTGTAAGTGTTGGCCTAGCCAGGTGGGTATGTTTGAAGGAGTATCAGCCCTGGGGTAGGTTGCCCCAATGTAGCTACTAGATTCTTATAAACAATAATAATAATAAATATCATCAATCAAATAATAATAACAAGCAATCATTACAATTGTCACGTTAATAAATGAAAATAAGTTATTTGTGCAACAAACTATAAAAATGACAATAATAATATATGAAAAATAATAGTAGTAATTATAATAACAGTTGCAACAGCAGCCATTAGGCTACTAATAACAAAAAACGTTGCCTGTTCATTAGTTTTGTAAAAGGTAGTGTAGTAGCGGTAGCCGTAGCCTTGGTATTTAGTAGGAGTATGATTAGAGATACAGTATTTTTATTACTATTAGTATATTATTAGCACTATGTTTGATGGCAACAGCATATATAAATTAATAGACACTACTCAGACATCGGTCACTCAAAAATTTAAGGTAAATTGTTGGGTGCTTCAGCAGCTCAGCAGTTCACTAACAGCAGTTACAGTCTGAGTCACTGTGTGAGTGTGGCGATAATAATATTAATAATGTCGAATAGCAGAAGCAGTCCAACTAATACTACTAACTAACATTTAGCTCCACTAGTAGTGTAATTATTATTATCATTATAAGTATTGTGCAGGATTTCACTGTCTGTGTAGGTATGTGGTAGCTTGGTCTATCTGCACAGCCTCCCTAGATCGCTGATGGCTTGCTTGTGCTTTGGTAGCAATGACAACCCGTCTACAGGTCTACAGCCTTCCTAGCAATGATGATTGACCATTGCCAGTTGGGGGCCAAACTGCCTGGTTGTATTGACTACTTCTTAGACAGTGGTAGCGGTCGAACAATGAAGGTCGAACTAGCCAAGGCTATTTCTGACCGGCAGAGGTTCGGTGCCTACTTGTCGATTACAACTGTAGTGCAGTGGTTTTCAGTGTACTGGCATGTACTGTGTGCAATTGAAGTTATTGTGAACAAAGAACCTCTGAGTGTGCAAGGCTTACTCTGACTTTATTACTAATTACATTCACATTTATGCAAAAGGGTACAATAGGTTTGAAAGGAGAATAAAAAAGGTTAGATTGCAGGCCACGCATGACACAAGTTAATAGCGAATGAAAAATAGTAGAGCTAGCGGTAGGTTGGCATCAGCTAATCGGTTGAATGAACATACCAGTAGGTACAATAATCATAATGAAAAATAATGCAAGCATAGTACGGTCGACATAAAACGTTAGCATAGAGTTACATAGATTGTTGTAATGGCGCCGTTGGTCATAGTATCATTATTAATTATACATTTATTATTATTATTTATCATAAATGATTTATATTATTTATTTAATATTATTATTAAATTGTACGCTGTTGTTGTTGGTTAGTTGTTGTTATCAAAAAGTAAAATTATTATTATTGACTGACATATGAGTAATATTGATAAAAAACAACTCAACAACAACAACAACCAACAATTAATAATAATAATAATGAATAAATAATATTATAAATCTATCATTTATGATCAACAATTATAAATATATTGTGCAGGATTTCACTCTGTGTGTATGTGTCTGTGGTAGCATGGCTAACCTCTCCAGGTCGGCGATGGCTCTGTTTGTGTATACACTGACAATAACTACTGACTGCAGGTCGACTTGACCTTTAACAGTGCTGCATGGCAACTGTTGACAGGGTCGAGCTGACTAGTTGTATTGACTGTGCTGACAGCAGCTACGGTCGAACATCGATGGGTAGAAGTAGCAAAGCTAATTCGGACCAACAGAGGTTCGGTGTACTGCTCATGTATTACTACTCGCTGATGTGGTGTCTTGATGGTACGTGCATGTACCAGTGCGCAGTGAAGTTATTATTGTTAGAGAACAAAGAACTTCTGAGAGTGTGCTAGGCTTAACTCTGACTTTATTAACTGAGACATTCGTATTTATGCAAACGATTACATAATGGTATGAGACAAGACAAAAGACATTAACAACTAGACTCTAAGACACGCCTGGAATATGCAATTAGACTAATAAGAATTAAGTGATTATGGCTTAAGGATATGGCTGGCTGATTAGCACATGGTGCACGTATAAGTTTGTATGGTAAGGTAAGAGAATAAAATGTATAAAATGTGAATAGAGTTATATAAGGTAGAGTGCCCACATAGAACGGTTACATAGAACGTAATTAAAGATGGCGCCGTCGGTCCTCCACACACTTCCTCCCATTGGCGACGGTAGCCAATATCAAGGTGACGGCGGTGTCGGTGTACTAGTCCCTTATAGGTCTCTGCCTTCTCGCTGCATCTGTAGCCTGATGTCTTCTGCCCTTTTTAATAGTTCAAACGCTCCGTGGGTCACCTCGTGGAGCTCTTTGTCTAGTTTCTCCATCCGCTGTATTTTTTCCTTTCGGCGACGTAGTCGCTCATCTTCTGAGTGGCGGTCTTTCTCCGCTCGCCAACTCCTCCTTGTTGCTTCCCTTTTTAGTGAGGGGGAATGCCTGTGAGGGGTTGTCCTCTTCTTGTGAGGTGGCGACAACTCCATCCCCTCTCCTAGCCGCTTAGTAATAGGTGGTTTCTCTATGCTTGGTGTCGGCGTACCAAATGGTGCTGGCGAGGTCCATTTCATGACGTTGCAGAATTCGTCATAATTACTACTGTCTACCTCGTATAGAGGTTTGTTTTTTCCCCCATGTTCTATGGTGCCGCCTTGGTGTCTTATGTGGCGTAGGATGCAATCCCTTGACGAACTCTTTTTGCCACATTTACAGTAACAGAACGTATAATGCTGCCTGACGTGGTACATCATTCTCCTTCTCGGCTGCGTCAGGTCACACTTCTTGCACTGCCATTCATCTCCTGTCCCTACTTGTTCCATGGCATTTTTTATTGCCATCATAGTGTCGCCGCTGAGCCAAATCTCTCTCCATTCGTTCAGCGACTTTGGTAGTGTAGAAGTGTCTACATTGTCTGTAACACGAACAGATTGTATGCGAAGTGGTGCTGTCATCATCATGTCTTCTTTTCTAGGTATCCGCACTGTCGGCTGTTTGACTTGTTGATCCAGTGCTTGTATTAAGGACTGGACAGATACTTTCGGTAACTGCTTACCCGAAGTGGAGGTGACGTCGATCTTGTCCAGTCTCTCTCCTGTAGTTCTAGCCATTTTGTTATCTTGTTGCGGTGTTGTTAGAGGCTGTTTGTGTACTAGTGATCTTTGGCGGTTGCGTCCTCGATCTTTATTATTATTGGGTGGGTTGTTCACGTGTGTGCCCACGTGGCTACTTGGCTCCACCTCCAATGCGTGACGTAGTGTAGCGGTATCTTTTAATGGTCCGTCTGTAGTGAGTTGGTGTGTATCTATGGGAGTTGTTTTCTCTTGAGTATTTTCGTGATTTTGCCCCCATTTCAGCTTTCTCGTCTCCCCTTTTGATTGTCTTAATTGTTATTCGTCTAGTTTGGCTAGTTTCCATCCGTTTTCTACCGGATCTTCTTCTGATGGGAGATGTTGTGGGTAAGTTGTTGTTATGAGAGGTTGTCTAGCTTTTGTGGGTGTGGTGAGGGGTTTGGGGTTGTCTCCCCCCTCTGTTACATAGCAGTGGTAGTCTGCCAGTTTTTTAGGTTGTTGCCTCTCTCTGAGGCCTTTGCAGTGGTGATGTCGCCGTTGGTCGGCTGTTTAGGGGTGGCCATTCTTCTTCGTCAAGAGGGGGTGCCTTTTGGGGGCTAGGTGGCCTCTGGTTGACCTCTACTGGTGAGGGGGGGGGGGGTTCTCTTCTCTGGTGATTTCTCCTGCTTGGCTTTCTATATGATCTTCGGTCACCGTTTCCAGTTCTGGAGTTGCCAAAGCATGTTCCTCTCTCCTGGGGGGTGGAGCGAGTTGGCTTGGTGTTGGAAGGGGTGATGGTGAAATCTCTCGTGGGCCTGGTTGCCCGTCTTTTTGGTTGAGGGGGAGTGGTAGGGGTGGCATGCGTTCTATGAGTTCTGTTGGTTGTTGACTTCTTTTGGACGGCCGGCCCCTCCGGTTTCCCTTCATGTTGGGCATTAATGCCGGCTCTCGACAGGGGGGTGCCCGCCCTATTGGCTCCTGGCATGTCCGATACTGGCGCAGCCGTTGTCCACTTTGGATGGACCACTGTCCATTCTTCTCCACTTTGTATGTGTGGTTTGGAAAGACCTCTGTAATTTGGTAAGGGCCCACGAACCGGGGCTGGAGCTTAGGGTTGCTCCCTTTTACCAGTCTCTTGTTTTCCAATACCACGAGCTCTCCTTGTTGGAACACAATGGGTTCTTCCGCTGTCCTGGCTCCTGATTTTTTGCTGTCTCTCCCTGAGGTAGCTGTGTGCCTTCTGGAGGTTGTCCTGCACTTCCGCTGCATACTCGGTGATGTTTTGTGGATCCAGGGTCTAAGGTGTCCCTGTCCGCTGGTCGGGGAGGCGGACCTCCCGGCCCATCATCAACAGGTTAGGGGGTTTCCCCGGTGGCGGAGTGGGGTGTGCCACGGCAGGCCCCGCATTATCTGGGGGCAGCAATCCGTCCCACTCATCTTGTCCTTT
>CALYOO010000725.1:0-15357 GCA_945261195.1 Cryptosula pallasiana
CTTGCCTCTATCGATCTTGACTATATCATGATATATACAGTCTAATTTTTTGCTATTGTGGGAAATTTGCATGGTAATTAAGTGGTGTCAGACTCCCTACCCACCCTAAGATCCCCTTACACCCCTTGTGCCCTCTGGTAACGGAGTTACAGTACCGCCAGAACTCTTTCCCCCTCGGTAGCTACCTAGATCCCCCTGAAAAAGGGATACCGGGTACCCCGGGTCTATACCGAGTACCCCACGCCTGTATCCCCACTATATGAACATATAGTAGCTACCCTGGGTCTACCCCGGGCCTACCCCTGGTCAGGACCCCGACCCTGTATCCAAATAGGGTGATTCATGAAGCCTGTGCCACTAAGAACCTAAAAGCCTCAACAGAACAGAGACCGGAGCCTTCCCTCTACCAGGAGCCCAGACTAGGAAGTAGCACTTCCTAATAAGGAGTGAAAAGTTTCTACCATCAAGAAAGAGCGGGAAGCAGGGCCCAGTGCCACTTTGACATGTGCTATTGATCTCATTGGCTTGTTATGTTGTTATCTTTTGTATCGCATTATGTTATTTGTGCATTCTTTGTATTATGTTTTACCATTTGCTATGCCTAATAAGGTAATGAAACTGCCTCTTATCTCCTATAAAAGGAGCTGCTGTACCTTGAGAGAGCAGTTGGTGATAGCATTAAATACCCTTTTACTTGTGTATCAAATAAAGTGTTTGTTTGATAAAACTTCTAGTAGTGTGTCTATTTGGGATAGACCCCGAAGTGTGAGGAGAGAGAGAGGAGAGGATTCTGTTGTGTCGTGATAGAAGACAGAAATCTATTACATTGGTGTCAGCGGTGGGATCTGACAAACAGAGAACACAGCGGAGAGAAAAAGAAAGGAGCTACCCCGAAGCTATACAGTGCGTGTCTACCCTGTATACAGCCATCCCCCCTTACCCCGATGCTATACAGTGCCTGTCTACCCTGTATGCAGACATCCCCACTTACCCCGAAGCTATACAGTGCCTGCCTGCCCTGTATACAGCCATCCCCCCTTACTCCGAAGTCATACAGTGCCGGTATACCCAGTCTACCCTGTATACATCCTTCCCCTCCTTACCCTGGAGCTACCTCGACCCGGGATACCCTGTATACCCTGTATACTGCCACCCCCTTTACCCCGAAGTTATACTCTGCCGGTATATCCTGTATACCCTGTACACTACCATCCCCCCTCACCCCGAAGTTATACTGTGTCAGTGTCACCTTGTACACTATCCCCTTCCCCCTCCAGGAGCTATCCCGACCCGGGATACCCGGGATGCTGGTTTTCCGGACAAAACAACCACTCCACACTTCATAGCTCGCCATTGAATGAATATGGCAACGCAGAGAGCAAGAAGCGCTGGCAGAAACCCCGCTGTGGTCCAACCCACCGTAGCTGTAGATGAACTGACAGACGCCCTGCAGAGATTGGTACAACCCCCCCAAAGGCCAACACAGACTCCCTTCAAACCCCCAAGTACGATGGTATGGCCGACGTTGAGTATTTTATTACTCGGTTCACTGAAGTAGCCAATGCAAATGATTGGGGCCAGGCTACTGCCTTGCTGCAACTAAGAGAGGCGCTAAGAGACAACGCCCTTGAGTGTGGCCGCCCTCCCCATGTAGAAGGTATCTTTGCTGCCCTACGTGCACGATTCGGGCTCACCCCCCAAGGAAGCACAAGCCCAGCTGATTACGCTGCGCCGCTCCCCTAAAACTTCGTTGCAACAACACGCCAATGAAGTTGAAAAATTGGTCCGTGTTGCTTATGACAACCTGCCCCCCAGAAGAGTTGACCGAATGGTGCTGGCATCCTTTGCTAGCACAATCGGCAATGCCTACCTCCATCGCCACCTACTAGCAGTGCAGCCCCACACTGTCGAGGAAACAGTCAGAGCCAGCAGTGAATTCCTCAAAATCAAGACAAGCTACGAAGACAAACCCTCCAGAGTTGGAGTAGTGGAGAAAGAAGAGGAAGTGCCAGAGCCACGCCGTGGCGGAACCCCAGCCAACCTCCCCCTCAGTCAAGTTCACCAGACAGCCATCCCGTCACAAGACACCCTTGATGTTTTGATGCAGAACATGCAGTTGCTGACTGACGCCATCAAGATTCAGTCTAAAGAACTGCAGAGACTGAGGCAGCAACCAACTCCCCCCCCCTGACCATCCCCCACCCCTACTATCCCCCTGTCACATCTTCCCCCCCTCAGTGTTGGGGATGTGGCACCATCGGCCATCTGCAGAGAAGTTGTCCCGTCAACCCCTGGCCATCTCCTTCCCCCTCCTAACCAACCGCCAAAAAACGGGCGCTGCCCGCAGTAGGGAGACCGGCCCCTAACTGCCCCGGGCCCCCCGGAACTACAGGAAGGAGCTAGAAAGATTAGAACAGTACAACCCTGTGACTCAAATCCACCCTCCCAGTTGAGAGAGACGGTGTCCTGTGCCGACCCCAGCACCCTGGCAACTACCCACTACCAACCGGTACCCACCCCTACAGGATCTGGAAGATACAGACTTCTACCCATCCGCCCCACCTGTTTGTGATAGCAACCAACCAACTACCCCCCTGCCCCCTGTATGCTGACCTTCCCTGTCCGCCTCGTCAGCGACGCACCGCTGATTACGGACACACGCTCTACTACCCAGCCGAGGCAGTTCAGCCAACCACCCCCTGCCAGCCCCCCAACAAAGGAACACACCCCAACGAGTTCCCCACTTCACCAACCAGAGGGCGCCCCTCCCATCCTCGAGATAGACAACCCCCTGCCCCTAGGTCATCAGCCGTCAGACCAACAGAC
The DNA here is from genome assembly GCA_945261195.1 of Cryptosula pallasiana. Taxonomy (NCBI): domain Eukaryota; kingdom Metazoa; phylum Bryozoa; class Gymnolaemata; order Cheilostomatida; family Cryptosulidae; genus Cryptosula; species Cryptosula pallasiana. The sequence goes on from CALYOO010000725.1 coordinate 2,827, forward strand.
ACTCCTTACTTCCCGCCAGAACGCCCCTACAAGGCAAGTTATTTCTTGCCCGGTCAAGTCAAAGAAAAGCCCGTGTCCGTACTCATTGACACCGGGTGCACCACGAACTTGTGATCACAGCACCTGTTCAACCGGCTGTCTCTTACCACCCGGGATTCAATACAAGAGAGTGACACCCACGGTATTTTGACTGATGGATCCCATATTCCCTTCTTCGGTACCCTACATCTGCCCATTCGACTGCAAGATATAAAGACTGATGCTAGGTTTGTAGTTGGACAGATCAATGAAGACGCCATCTTAGGCATACCCTTCCTCACCTCCCATCAGTGTCACATGAAATTTGACCATTCGGTCATTGAAATAGATGGCCAAGAACTCCCATGCACTGACCAACAGGGAAGGATGCTCTCCACGGCGGTCCAAGTAGTAAGGGACACTCACATCCCTCCCCATACCGAGGCGACGATACTATGTAAAGTTACCCACCCCTCACACCTCCCCCTCGGCATAGTAGAGGGTAATCCAGACTCCCCATCCCTCACCACTAGTCTCAACTCCCCTGATACTAAACGCCACTTACCAGTGAGATGCCTTTACCCAACTAGTCAGCCGCTAAACTTGAGAGCAGGTAAAACCATAGGCCGGTATACAGGCGTACAGACCAGTGACTTAGAGTTACCATTGGAAGAGAACCAGCCTACCCCCCTCCCCCCACTTCCCTCCCCTCCCCTGTCCCCGAACACCTACAGGCACTATACCTAAAAGTCCAGGACAATTGCCACACCCCCATGAAGCTTTCCAGCTGGCCCAGCCCTTGCACTCCTACGACAAGGTGTTCAGTAAAGGAGACCACGATATGGGTCGCACCGACCTCGTGGCACATAGTATTCCCTTGAAGCCCGGAGCCCAACCCATCAGGCAACACCCCCATAGACTAAGCCCCCACAAGGAACGCGAAGCCGAAGAACAGGTGTCCAGATTGTTAGAGAGAGGGTTGATAGAGCTCAGCACTGGTGCGTTGAGTTCTCCAGTGGTACTAGTTAAAAAAAAGACCGCTCATGGAGATTTTGCATTGACTATCGGCGGTTAAATGCGGTGACGCTACAGGATGCGTACCCCCGCCCCAAATAGATGAGAGCCTGGACGCCTCGTCAGGTAGCAACTACTTTAGCACCCTGGACCTAGTAAGCTGGTACTGGCAGGTTCCCTTGGACGCTGATGCCAGTGACAAGTCTGCTTTCCCCACCTGCTCTTGCTTGTATAAGTGGAAAGTCCTTCCGTTCAGATTAACCTCCACCCCAGCCACCTTCCAGAATCTGATGGAACAGGTGCTCCATGGCCTCCATTGGAAATCCCTCCTCCTGTACGTGGACGACATCATAGTCATTGGTCCTGACTTCCCCACCTATCTCCACCGGTTGACAGAGGTGCTCCAGCAACTCCAAGCGGCTGGCCTGAAGCTGAAACCCAGCAAGTGCGAGCTTCTCCAGTCCCAAGTGCGCTACCTTGGTCATATTTTCAGCGTGCGTGGTGTTTCCACCGACCCGGAGAAGATAGCCACAGTCCGGGATTGGCCCACCCCTACCTGTCTCAAGGAATTACGAGCATTCCTTGGCACTATCGGTTATTATCGACAGTACCTCCCCCGGTTCTCTACCGTAGCCAAGCCCCTGACGAAACTCACTTGCAAGGATGTCTCATGGGAATGGACACAACCTCAGAGAGAGGTCTTTGCACAGCTCAAGACAGGACTGATCTCCGCCCCCATCCTAGGCTACCCCGATGCCAACAGCCCCTACGTCCTAGACACCGACGCCAGTGATGATGGTGTTGGAGCCGTCCTATCCCAGACCCAGAATAACGAGGAACGAGTGATAGCGTATTATAGTAAAATGCTGAGTCCCCCAGAGCGCAATTACTGCGTCACTCGCAAGGAATTGTTGGCCGCGGTCAAAGCGGTTAAACATTTCAAACCTTACCTCTACGGACAGCCATTTCGAGTCCGGATTGACCACGCCTCACTCATGTGGCTCTGCAAGAGAAAAGAACCGTCAAGCCAAGTGGCCAGGTGGCTAGAAGCCCTCTCTGAATTCCAGTTCTCCATTGAGCACCACAGCGGACATTTAAACGGGAACGCAGATGGACTGAGCAGGCGTTGCCCCTCTGACTGCAAACAATGCACTCACATCGAAAGCAGAGATGGTGGTCCAATGAAAGACGAAGTAATCCAGACCTTCCCAAACCCCTCCCCTACCCCCCTCTCCCAACCCCTGCCCACATCCTCCACTTCCTCAGACCCCCGGGTAGTCGCCGTTGCCTGTCCACATCCACCACCCCCTGATACAGATCTGATGGAAACCCAAAAGAACAGCCGTCACCTCGTGGCGGTCATCTATGAAGCCATCAAGAGTAACTCCCCCGTGGACCCCCAACAGCTGGAGCTCGGCAGCAATGAATTGCGCGAACTAGAGAAAAGGAGGCATTCTATGCAACTCTGCCCGGATGGAGTGCTGGAGATACACCATGCAGGCCAAACCCGGTCTCACTGGTGTGCTGTGTGCCCCCCCAGTCTGCGAGGCAAAGTCGTGTGGGAGACCCACGTCATGGCCCACCAAGGTATTCAACGGACTCTCAAGAGGTTGAATCTCACCTGGTACTGGCCGGGCATGACGGCCGATGTACGGTGAGCAGTCAACAGCTGTGAAACTTGCCAGCATGCTAAATATGGAGGCACGAAACCTAACCCCACGCGGCAACGTTTGTACGTCGGTCAGCCTTGGCAAAAACTAGCAGTAGACCTAGTTGGTCCCCTTCCTGAAACAGCGAGAGGCAACAAATGGATCCTCGTCTTGACGGATCATTTCACCCGCTGGCAGGATGCTCTCCCCCTCCCGGACGCTACAGCCCCAGTAGCGGCCACCGCCCTAGACGAGCATGTGTTCAGTTATTTCGGGTTACCCGAACAAATGCACACGAATCAGGGCGCTCAATTTGAGTCCAGCCTGATGAGAGAGCTGTGTACACTCTGGCAGGTAGCAAAGACCCGGACTACCCCTTACCACCCCCAGGCCAATGGAGTTGTAGAGCGGAACAACAGAGTACTTGGAGACGCCCTACGTTCCATCCTCCTGAAGAGAAGGCAGGAAGAATGAGATTTGGTCCTCCCCCAAATTATGAGAGCCTTCCGCGCCACCCCCCCACTCCACCACGGGCAAAACGCCCAACTTTCTCATGATGGGCAGAGAACTACGTCTCCCTGACCAGCTGACGTACCACCCCCATTGCTAGAGTGTGTACCAGTCCATGAATACACCCGAGCCCTGCAAGAAAGGTTAGAAGATGTCCACAAGGCACTAAGGATGGAGCAGAAGCGAGTTAGAGGAGATGACGGAGAGGAGCCATCACTATTCCGGCCAGGAGACGAAGTATGGCTAGAAAACAAGAGACTGAGAAAAGGAGAGAGCCCCAAACTCCAACCTAAGTTTGTGGGACCCTACATCGTAGAAGAGGCCTACAGCAACCATATCTACTTATTTGACAGGCACGGCCAACGTTCAGTGCAAAATGGTAGCCTCCTCAAGCCCTACAAAACTTGCCTAGAGCCCTACGGCCTAGCTCAAGCAGCCACGGAACCAGCTCGTCGCCCCAACATGCGTCGTGCAGACCCCCGCAGGCGAAGGAGCCCCCCCCTTCCCTTCAAGACATCCCCTTCCCCCTCTTAGAGCTCCCCCTCCCCCAGCACTTCCCCCGAGCACTGCCATCCCCTCCACCCCCCTTGGCCGAAGAGCAAACGCCACCTCATCTACAGCCACCTGTAGAGGAAGCTCCGCTTAACACCTCCAGCGAGTTTCGTGTAAATCGGTCAAGGACTGGTCGTAATAGAAGCCAAACCCCAGATTTGGGAGTTGCCCCCCCCCCCACCAGCCACTCCATACCCCTACTGTAGCCCCTGCACCTACTGGCCGCCCTAGGCAAAATGTGGGACCACCCCAACGCTACGGAGAACCCTGGTGTCACCAAGTAGTTGCTAAAGATGACCAGGTAGGGGGGGGGGGGGCAACAATATCAAGAGAACATGAGACTGATTGCCGAAGTAACGACCTTCACCACTCAGACTGAAGACCCCACACCCCCGTGCCTAATCTTAAAAGAATTGCCAAGATCTGTTCTATCTACTACTAAAATCTTAATGCCCACGCCCAAACCTCCGTGGCTACAGAGCCCCGCGAGAACACCCCCTCCTTGCCCATTATTACGAGTAACGCCTCCCAAGAAGTAGGACAGACTGATGCGAAGCCAGCCGCACAAGAAAGGGCAGTTCTTTTGCAAACTGGATCTACTACTGAGCGGTCCGCTCACTTGCTGCAGCTGCTGATTAATCATCTACAAGAAATGTCAACAAACAACGATCCGCTTTCCTTGCAATTAGATTAGGAAGATGACAACCCACCCCTCGAAGCAGGCTTGGCAGAGTACCCCCCTCCCTCCAGTAACCATGAGGATGAACTGTTGGAGATACCAACTGCAGATGTGCTGTTGACCACCAAACCCCCAGTAGAGGTTGCTACCAGCAGTCAAGAGGATGAGTTAACTGCTCACAACAACCGGGTCCTTGGACATTCTACTGCTTGTGATTCGATAGCCCTCCCCCCTAGAGAATTGTCACCCCCTTACTCACCCTAGATGAGTTTCTCCCTCTTCCCCCACCCCCCAATTACTTGCTAACAGCCGATGCTACCCCCAGCTTGCCACCCCACTCCCAGCGTAGCTACAATCAGTGTGTCAAAGACCCCCCCCCCCCCCAAGCCACTCCAAACCTCAGAGAGTGACACCAAATCTACCACGGCTCGAAATAGGTGGACCACCCTGAAAAAATTCATCCCTGGCAACCCATCCTTGTCTCCCAAGTCGCCGCCCAAAAATAAGAGAGAAAATGAGTAAGAGACAAATCCCCCTTACCCCGGATGCACAGTCACCAATCCACCCCTTAACCCCATTAACTCAAACCTGTGCCCCTCACCGACAACCCTTCCACCCACCCACACCCATTAACCATGCCTGATCTACCTATATATATTTTAATTAGAGACTCCGTCGCTAATGGAGTGGGGTATGTGGGAGATTTTCATGGTGATTAAGTGGTGTCAGACTCCCTCCCCACCCTAAGATCCCCCTACACCCCTTGTGCCCTCTGGTAACGGAGTTACAGTACCGCCGGAACTCTTTCCCCCTCGGTAGCTACCTAGATCCTCCTGAAAAGGGATACCGGGTACCTCGGGTCTATACCGGGTACACCACGCCTGTATCCCCACTATATGAACATATAGTAGCTACCCCAGGTCTACTCCGGGCCTACCTCGGGTCAGGACCCCGACCCTGTATCCAAATAGGGTGATTCATGAAGCCTGTGCCACTAAGAACCTAAAAGCCTCAATAGAACAGAAACCGGAGCCTTCCCTCTACCAGGAGCCCAGACTAGGAAATGGCACTTCCTAATAAGGAGTGGAAAGTTTCCACCATCAAGAAAGAGCGGGAAGCAGGGCCCAGTGCCACTTTGCCATGTGCTATTGATCTCATTGGCTTGTTATGTTGTTATCTTTTGTATTGCATTATGTTATTTGTGCGTTCTTTGTAATGTGTTTTACCATTTGCTATGCCTAATAAGGTAATGAAACTGCCTCTTATCTCCTATAAAAGGAGCTGCTGTACCTTGAGAGAGCAGTTGTTGAATGGATAGTATTAAATACCCTTTTACTTGTGTATCAAATAAAGTGTTTGTTTGATAAAACTTCTAGTAGTATGTTTGGGTCGTGGACCCTGTGCAGTTTGAAAACATCTATTCAAGATAGACCCCGAAGTGTGAGGAGAGAGAGAGGAGAGGATTCCGTTGTGTCGTGATAGAGGATAGAAATCTATTACACTATTTACCATCTAAAAAAGATTAAATAACCATTATCATTTATTGTTTTTCATAATAATTATTGAAATAAAAATATTGATTTTATTAATCTATAAAATAAAGAACAAGGTCATTGCATAAAAATCCATAAAAGTGACTTCTATATCTAGCCGAAACATTAGCTTCAAGTTCAAATCTAAATGGTTGCTCTCATTCTTACTAAATTGTCGCTGTTGATGATGACAAAGATTTTTTTTGAGTGAAGATGTGGTAGCGCTGTTTCAACTAGAGTATTCGCGACCTGTTCGTCGAACAAAATACAAAACAATAGGTTTGTTCGAAATCACAAATGTGGCGAAAGCCGCGGAACAACTGGTCCGAACATATCTATGAATTGCAATTTATTTTTGCAAAGCAATTGTTCGGCGAACATAATTATCATCGAGAAGACAACTCATTATTTTTTACCTTGCAAATATTTGAGCTGGACTCGTCTGCATATTGTGATTTCCGGTTTTCATTAGTGATAAAATAACAATCAAGTTTTTTGTGGTCAGCCACTTTACAATTTCACTGCTATGGCACGTCAACAAACTTCGGTCTTATCTTCATTAGTCATGCAGATGTCAGGTACGAGCAGCAACGCTGCCTTGTCTGATGTAAACAAAGAGCTGCTTATGCAATCAAATATCCCAGATTACCGGCCAGATAGGGATCAGTTATTTGATTCCTTGGCAACTTGGTCCAATACTAGATTATATATAAACAAAAACAGTTTATTTTTATAAATAATAATATTATTTATCATAACTAACTATTATTATAATTCATTATTATTATATATATTATTTTCATTGGGGCAAATTATAATTATTAATGTAAAGTATCATTATTATTCACTTATCAATAATTATAAAACAACACATGAGTAAGTCACTTACACTTATTTAGCCTGTAAGCTCTTCTGAATCTAGTATTGGACCAAGTTGCCAAGGAATCAAATAACTGATCCCTATCTGGCCGGTAATCTGGGATATTTGATTGCATAAGCAGCTCTTTGTTTACATCAGACAAGGCAGCGTTGCTGCTCGTACCTGACATCTGCATGACTAATGAAGATAAGACCGAAGTTTGTTGACGTGCCATAGCAGTGAAATTGTAAAGTGGCTGACCACAAAAAACTTGATTGTTATTTTATCACTAATGAAAACCGGAAATCACAATATGCAGACGAGTCCAGCTCAAATATTTGCAAGGTAAAAAATAATGAGTTGTCTTCTCGATGATAATTATGTTCGCCGAACAATTGCTTTGCAAAAATAAATTGCAATTCATAGATATGTTCGGACCAGTTGTTCCGCGGCTTTCGCCACATTTGTGATTTCGAACAAACCTATTGTTTTGTATTTTGTTCGACGAACAGGTCGCGAATACTCTAGTTGAAACAGCGCTACCACATCTTCACTCAAAAAAAATCTTTGTCATCATCAACAGCGACAATTTAGTAAGAATGAGAGCAACCATTTAGATTTGAACTTGAAGCTAATGTTTCGGCTAGATATAGAAGTCACTTTTATGGATTTTTATGCAATGACCTTGTTCTTTATTTTATAGATTAATAAAATCAATATTTTTATTTCAATAATTATTATGAAAAACAATAAATGATAATGGTTATTTAATCTTTTTTAGATGGTAAATAGTGTAATAGATTTCTATCCTCTATCACGACACAACGGAATCCTCTCCTCTCTCTCTCCTCACACTTCGGGGTCTATCTTGAATAGATGTTTTCAAACTGCACAGGGTCCACGACCCAAACATACTACTAGAAGTTTTATCAAACAAACACTTTATTTGATACACAAGTAAAAGGGTATTTAATACTATCCATTCAACAACTGCTCTCTCAAGGTACAGCAGCTCCTTTTATAGGAGATAAGAGGCAGTTTCATTACCTTATTAGGCATAGCAAATGGTAAAACACATTACAAAGAACGCACAAATAACATAATGCAATACAAAAGATAACAACATAACAAGCCAATGAGATCAATAGCACATGGCAAAGTGGCACTGGGCCCTGCTTCCCGCTCTTTCTTGATGGTGGAAACTTTCCACTCCTTATTAGGAAGTGCCATTTCCTAGTCTGGGCTCCTGGTAGAGGGAAGGCTCCGGTTTCTGTTCTATTGAGGCTTTTAGGTTCTTAGTGGCACAGGCTTCATGAATCACCCTATTTGGATACAGGGTCGGGGTCCTGACCCGAGGTAGGCCCGGAGTAGACCTGGGGTAGCTACTATATGTTCATATAGTGGGGATACAGGCGTGGTGTACCCGGTATAGACCCGAGGTACCCGGTATCCCTTTTCAGGAGGATCTAGGTAGCTACCGAGGGGGAAAGAGTTCCGGCGGTACTGTAACTCCGTTACCAGAGGGCACAAGGGGTGTAGGGGGATCTTAGGGTGGGGAGGGAGTCTGACACCACTTAATCACCATGAAAATCTCCCACATACCCCACTCCATTAGCGACGGAGTCTCTAATTAAAATATATATAGGTAGATCAGGCATGGTTAATGGGTGTGGGTGGGTGGAAGGGTTGTCGGTGAGGGGCACAGGTTTGAGTTAATGGGGTTAAGGGGTGGATTGGTGACTGTGCATCCGGGGTAAGGGGGATTTGTCTCTTACTCATTTTCTCTCTTATTTTTGGGCGGCGACTTGGGAGACAAGGATGGGTTGCCAGGGATGAATTTTTTCAGGGTGGTCCACCTATTTCGAGCCGTGGTAGATTTGGTGTCACTCTCTGAGGTTTGGAGTGGCTTGGGGGGGGGGGGGGTCTTTGACACACTGATTGTAGCTACGCTGGGAGTGGGGTGGCAAGCTGGGGGTAGCATCGGCTGTTAGCAAGTAATTGGGGGGTGGGGGAAGAGGGAGAAACTCATCTAGGGTGAGTAAGGGGGTGACAATTCTCTAGGGGGGAGGGCTATCGAATCACAAGCAGTAGAATGTCCAAGGACCCGGTTGTTGTGAGCAGTTAACTCATCCTCTTGACTGCTGGTAGCAACCTCTACTGGGGGTTTGGTGGTCAACAGCACATCTGCAGTTGGTATCTCCAACAGTTCATCCTCATGGTTACTGGAGGGAGGGGGGGTACTCTGCCAAGCCTGCTTCGAGGGGTGGGTTGTCATCTTCCTAATCTAATTGCAAGGAAAGCGGATCGTTGTTTGTTGACATTTCTTGTAGATGATTAATCAGCAGCTGCAGCAAGTGAGCGGACCGCTCAGTAGTAGATCCAGTTTGCAAAAGAACTGCCCTTTCTTGTGCGGCTGGCTTCGCATCAGTCTGTCCTACTTCTTGGGAGGCGTTACTCGTAATAATGGGCAAGGAGGGGGTGTTCTCGCGGGGCTCTGTAGCCACGGAGGTTTGGGCGTGGGCATTAAGATTTTAGTAGTAGATAGAACAGATCTTGGCAATTCTTTTAAGATTAGGCACGGGGGTGTGGGGTCTTCAGTCTGAGTGGTGAAGGTCGTTACTTCGGCAATCAGTCTCATGTTCTCTTGATATTGTTGCCCCCCCCCTACCTGGTCATCTTTAGCAACTACTTGGTGACACCAGGGTTCTCCGTAGCGTTGGGGTGGTCCCACATTTTGCCTAGGGCGGCCAGTAGGTGCAGGGGCTACAGTAGGGGTATGGAGTGGCTGGTGGGGGGGGGGGGCAACTCCCAAATCTGGGGTTTGGCTTCTATTACGACCAGTCCTTGACCGATTTACACGAAACTCGCTGGAGGTGTTAAGCGGAGCTTCCTCTACAGGTGGCTGTAGATGAGGTGGCGTTTGCTCTTCGGCCAAGGGGGGTGGAGGGGATGGCAGTGCTCGGGGGAAGTGCTGGGGGAGGGGGAGCTCTAAGAGGGGGAAGGGGATGTCTTGAAGGGAAGGGGGGGGGGCTCCTTCGCCTGCGGGGGTCTGCACGACGCATGTTGGGGCGACGAGCTGGTTCCGTGGCTGCTTGAGCTAGGCCGTAGGGCTCTAGGCAAGTTTTGTAGGGCTTGAGGAGGCTACCATTTTGCACTGAACGTTGGCCGTGCCTGTCAAATAAGTAGATATGGTTGCTGTAGGCCTCTTCTACGATGTAGGGTCCCACAAACTTAGGTTGGAGTTTGGGGCTCTCTCCTTTTCTCAGTCTCTTGTTTTCTAGCCATACTTCGTCTCCTGGCCGGAATAGTGATGGCTCCTCTCCGTCATCTCCTCTAACTCGCTTCTGCTCTATCCTTAGTGCCTTGTGGACATCTTCTAACCTTTCCTGCAGGGCTCGGGTGTATTCATGGACTGGTACACACTCTAGCAATGGGGGTGGTACGTCAGCTGGTCAGGGAGACGTAGTTCTCTGCCCATCATGAGAAAGTTGGGCGTTTTGCCCGTGGTGGAGTGGGGGGTGGCGCGGAAGGCTCTCATAATTTGGGGGAGGACCAAATCTCATTCTTCCTGCCTTCTCTTCAGGAGGATGGAACGTAGGGCGTCTCCAAGTACTCTGTTGTTCCGCTCTACAACTCCATTGGCCTGGGGGTGGTAAGGGGTAGTCCGGGTCTTTGCTACCTGCCAGAGTGTACACAGCTCTCTCATCAGGCTGGACTCAAATTGAGCGCCCTGATTCGTGTGCATTTGTTCGGGTAACCCGAAATAACTGAACACATGCTCGTCTAGGGCGGTGGCCGCTACTGGGGCTGTAGCGTCCGGGAGGGGGGAGAGCATCCTGCCAGCGGGTGAAATGATCCGTCAAGACGAGGATCCATTTGTTGCCTCTCGCTGTTTCAGGAAGGGGACCAACTAGGTCTACTGCTAGTTTTTGCCAAGGCTGACCGACGTACAAACGTTGCCGCGTGGGGTTAGGTTTCGTGCCTCCATATTTAGCATGCTGGCAAGTTTCACAGCTGTTGACTGCTCACCGTACATCGGCCGTCATGCCCGGCCAGTACCAGGTGAGATTCAACCTCTTGAGAGTCCGTTGAATACCTTGGTGGGCCATGACGTGGGTCTCCCACACGACTTTGCCTCGCAGACTGGGGGGGCACACAGCACACCAGTGAGACCGGGTTTGGCCTGCATGGTGTATCTCCAGCACTCCATCCGGGCAGAGTTGCATAGAATGCCTCCTTTTCTCTAGTTCGCGCAATTCATTGCTGCCGAGCTCCAGCTGTTGGGGGTCCACGGGGGAGTTACTCTTGATGGCTTCATAGATGACCGCCACGAGGTGACGGCTGTTCTTTTGGGTTTCCATCAGATCTGTATCAGGGGGTGGTGGATGTGGACAGGCAACGGCGACTACCCGGGGGTCTGAGGAAGTGGAGGATGTGGGCAGGGGTTGGGAGAGGGGGGTAGGGGAGGGGTTTGGGAAGGTCTGGATTACTTTGTCTTTCATTGGACCACCATCTCTGCTTTCGATGTGAGTGCATTGTTTGCAGTCAGAGGGGCAACGCCTGCTCAGTCCATCTGCGTTCCCGTTTAAATGTCCGCTGTGGTGCTCAATGGAGAACTGGAATTCAGAGAGGGCTTCTAGCCACCTGGCCACTTGGCTTGACGGTTCTTTTCTCTTGCAGAGCCACATGAGTGAGGCGTGGTCAATCCGGACTCGAAATGGCTGTCCGTAGAGGTAAGGTTTGAAATGTTTAACCGCTTTGACCGCGGCCAACAATTCCTTGCGAGTGACGCAGTAATTGCGCTCTGGGGGACTCAGCATTTTACTATAATACGCTATCACTCGTTCCTCGTTATTCTGGGTCTGGGATAGGACGGCTCCAACACCATCATCACTGGCGTCGGTGTCTAGGACGTAGGGGCTGTTGGCATCGGGGTAGCCTAGGATGGGGGCGGAGATCAGTCCTGTCTTGAGCTGTGCAAAGACCTCTCTCTGAGGTTGTGTCCATTCCCATGAGACATCCTTGCAAGTGAGTTTCGTCAGGGGCTTGGCTACGGTAGAGAACCGGGGGAGGTACTGTCGATAATAACCGATAGTGCCAAGGAATGCTCGTAATTCCTTGAGACAGGTAGGGGTGGGCCAATCCCGGACTGTGGCTATCTTCTCCGGGTCGGTGGAAACACCACGCACGCTGAAAATATGACCAAGGTAGCGCACTTGGGACTGGAGAAGCTCGCACTTGCTGGGTTTCAGCTTCAGGCCAGCCGCTTGGAGTTGCTGGAGCACCTCTGTCAACCGGTGGAGATAGAGGGGGAAGTCAGGACCAATGACTATGATGTCGTCCACGTACAGGAGGAGGGATTTCCAATGGAGGCCATGGAGCACCTGTTCCATCAGATTCTGGAAGGTGGCTGGGGTGGAGGTTAATCTGAACGGAAGGACTTTCCACTTATACAAGCAAGAGCAGGTGGGGAAAGCAGACTTGTCACTGGCATCAGCGTCCAAGGGAACCTGCCAGTACCAGCTTACTAGGTCCAGGGTGCTAAAGTAGTTGCTACCTGACGAGGCGTCCAGGCTCTCATCTATTTGGGGCGGGGGTACGCATCCTGTAGCGTCACCGCATTTAACCGCCGATAGTCAATGCAAAATCTCCATGAGCGGTCTTTTTTTTAACTAGTACCACTGGAGAACTCAACGCACCAGTGCTGAGCTCTATCAA
>CALYOO010000726.1:0-15326 GCA_945261195.1 Cryptosula pallasiana
CATTCTCCTTTTCTTCAACTATCTCCTCCACAACCGGCTCTATATCTTGAGCTATTATGCTTGTCTTTGGTGGTGAAGGTTCAGCACCAAATCCTATTTGATTGATTGTTTCATCAGGTAAACGAAAACAAATGAGATTTTCTTCTAACCATTTCCAATTAGGGGAAATTTCAGGGTTTTTTTCTTCTACATTCTCCTCCCGATAATTTAAACTTTCTCTACAATAGAAATGTTAACACATAATAGTTGTTCTATAAAACATTCACATACATTTTATATGAAATGTAACAGAAGAAAAAAATGACTTAAACACCATTATCAATTAATTTTTAAAATGGAATTAGGAAAAAAAGGCTCAAACATTATTATTAGTTAGGTTTTTAAAAACTTACTGTGTACTATGAGATGAATTCTCAACTCCCTCTTTTACATTAATTCTCTGATATTCTGAGTCATGTCTACAATAAAGAGATAACGCATTATTTTTGCTGATTCATGAGATGACTATAAAAAACCAGCAAAAAAAATTACTCTACTAACATTATTAATTTATGATTTTAAAAACTTACTGCATATCAAAGGCTATCGTATTTTCAGTAGTTGCTGAAACTTGAAAAGTCGAAGGTTTGTCTTGAAAAGCATTTTCAAGTTCCATCTCCATTTCATTTTCATATTCAGCATTGCATTCATCATTCATGTATTCATTATCAGCGTTTGAAAAACTGATATCATTTTGATTTTTCATGAGCCATTCCCATTCCTTATGTATGTCTACATCAGTATCCTCCTCTTCTGTTTCCATAGCACTATAATAACAATAAAATCATTACTTTTTTAATAGAAGTGACAATAGCACATAAAAAGGTAAGTTAAATGTCTCAGCTAATAAATTTTACCTTGTGAATAAAACTCCTAGTAGTCAGTTGGTATATTATATAGTAGATGTTGAGTCTTCAGTTACTGTTGTTAGAACAAGTGATTTATTGTGTGAAAGCATTACTTTATAAGTAGACAAATAATTAAGTGAGATAATTAAGTCAGATAATTAAGTCTTAAGTTCAATGAAAACTTTCAAATTCACACAGAAAAACTTTTAATAGTCAGTGGATGTAGTAGTAGATGTTGCTCCTCCGATAGCTGTTGTGGAACTGGATGCTTTCTGTGTGAAAACAGTGGCTCTTAAATAGATAAAGTTGCACTGATTAAATCCTATGAATCAACATTTTTTCACGCGAATACAACCCAATGCTTTCGCGGGAATAAATAATTTATTTTCACGCGAATAGAAACCGTTGCTTTCGCGGGAATAAAAAAATTATTTTCACGCGAATACAAACCAATGTTTTCGCGGGAATAAATAATTCATTTGCACACGAATGGAAACCGTTGTTTTCGCGGGAATAAATGTTTTATTTTCACGCGAATGGAAACTGTTGTTTTCACGGGAATAAATACTTTGTTTTCACGCGAATCGAAACCGTTGTTTTCGCGAGAATAAATAATTTATTTTCACGCGTATGGAAACCGTTGTTTTCGTGGGAATAAATATTTTATTTTCACGCGAATAGAAACCGTTGCTTTCGCAGGAATACAAATTTTATTTTGACGCGAATGGAAACCGTTGTTTTCGTGGGAATAAATAATTTATTTTCACACGAATGGAAACGTTGTTTTTGCGGGAATAAATAATTTATTTTCACGCGAATGGAAACCGTTGCTTTCGCGGGAATAAATAATTTATTTTCACGCGAATGGAAACCGTTGCTTTCGCGGGAATAGATAATTTATTTTCACGCGTATGGAAACCGTTGTTTTCGCCGGAATAAATAATTTATTTTCACGCGAATGGAAACCGTTGCTTTCGCGGGAATAAATATTTTATTTTTAAGCGAATGGAAACCGTTGCTTTCGCGGGAATACAAATTTTATTTTCACGCGAATACAAACCAATGCTTTCGCGTGAAAATAAAGTTTGTATTCCCGCGAAAGCATTGATTTGTTTTTGCGTGAAATTAAATTTTTTATTCCTGCGAAAGTAACGGTTTCCATTCGCGTGAAAATAAATTGTTTATTCCCGCGAAAGCATTGGTTTTCGCGTGGACAAAATGCTGATTCATAGTTATATTATAAAGAAGGTTGGTATTCATAGAGTTCAACCAGTGCAACCTTAGCTATTTAAGAGCCACTGTTTTCACACAGAAAGCATCCAGTTCTACAACAGCGAGCGGAGAAGCAACATCTACTACACCTTCCATTGCAACTACTAGGAGCTTTCTCTTTATGAAAGGTAAAACTTAAAAACTTTATTATTCCCTACCTAGCAAAGATCAAAAATAGTTTAGCTATAATGTAAAGTATGAAATAAATAATCTTTTAGTTCCACATGAAAAGCTGAATTATATATTATTTCTTTCTTTTTTAGAATACTATGGAGGGCTTTTCTGCTTCTTACATAGATTTAAAACCAATCGAAAACAAACAAAAAACACTCAAAACACCCACCAAAAGAAAAAACTCTAACTCTGTCACAAAAGAAGCAACAATAAAGAGACGAGCTCTTCCAAAACTGGTTTTACCCACAACATCAAACACTATGGAACAAAAAGAGTTGCTCACTGATGCTGAAAGAGCTCTCAAGATGGCCAAATCTCTCAAAAAATGGAAGGCATGTGATTTGAAAAAGATTGGAGGGTTTCTTACACTAGCATCACTTCCTGTTCCATCAGTTTTGCAAATCGTTTCTATTGAACAGAGTACTGGTGCATACGGAAATTACTACATTCTCACCTATCTTGATAATTCAACTGGAGCGAATTTTCAGAAAGTCGTTTGCCCAAGTAGAGTAGTTGAAAGCTTCAATGTTGATAACTACCCATTACCTTTCAACATTTTGTACTTGGGTGAGATGGAAAACTCAAAAAAACCAGAGACTACTTACTACAATGTCAAACGTATCAGCACAAAACGCTTAACCACAATGGAAGCTACTGCTGAAGCTGAAAAACTGAGAAAAATGAGTGAAGAAGAACTCAAACTCGCTTATGACATCGAGTATCTCAGCAATTTCAAAGAATGTTCCATTTTTGCTTACATCGAAGTTGTAGAAAGATTCATTCCTTTCCGATTCAATGGAGAAGAATCCATTGTAAATTGCATTCGCTATGTCACTGAAAAATATGGAAAAAGAGAGACGAGAACACTTTTACTACCAATCAGATACAACGAGGAAGCTAAAAGATGTGCACCTGGTGTGATGATTTACAAAGGAAAAAAACAGAGTAAGAATGGAAATCCTATTCCATACCACAATGTTGTCTTCATTTCTTCAACCAACGCTAGTGATTGGGAACAATATTGCACACAAACAAATTCCAATGAGGAGCTAACAAAAACGAATAATGAGGATGAAGTTCTTAAGGAATTCCTAGAAAACGAATTACAAGATTTTGATGAACAGCTTGGTGTTGATGGTATGTAAACTCAATATCGAATGCTGACAACAGGTAGTCTCAAGCGGATAAAACGAGCTATAGTGCTTTGTATTATGCAAAATTTACTGTAAAATTTTAATCATCTAAAGGGTTAAGTTGATGATTTTCTCAAAATTGTATTACTTACTATTTACTGACTCTAACTATATTATATGGAGAGATTTTCCCTACTTATTATACAATAAATGTATATAATCATATAGTGATTCATAGAAAAGTCTAAAGGTTCTCAAGTGATTAACTCACCAAAAGTTCCGGTTTGCAAAACATTTGAAGATCTTCCTATCCCAAGCATTATACGAGTGACTGGTGTGATACATCCATCAAGTAAGGAGAAGTGTAGATATTCTCAAGTTTGCTACCATGATCCTTCAGATATAAATGAACTCGAACCCAAAATACTTTTTTGTCCAGTTGAAATAGCTAAAAACTTCAGCTGTGATAACTACCCCCTTCCGTTTAACGTTGTATATTTGGGTAGAAAGAAAAAACCGAAAAATAAAAGTGTTCTTTGGTATGATGTCTGACGTGTTACCAGACCTCATTTGAGGATTTTTTAAGATGCGATGTAAAGGAAAAGACTTTGCATTGATTATCATTACAAGACCTAGTGCTTTGTATTACTTAGTCTTTACTGACTCTAGCTATATTACATGGGAAGATTTACCCCTGCTTATTATGTAATAAATGTATATAATTATATATTGATTCATTTTTAATCAATGTATTTATGGAATTACAAGAAATTATCAAAACTTAAATGCCATACATTCAAAATCTAGATGCCCTATGAGTTAGAGTTATGTATATAATTATGTAAAAAATTATCAAAACTTGAATGCCATACATTCAAAATCTATATGCCATGTAAGTTCAAATCAAGTAAAAAAATGATCAAAACTCAAATGCCACGTAAATGCCACTCAAATGCCACTCAAATACCTCTCAAATGAAATACAATATAAACTCGGCGAATTCATTCAACGCCGTAACCCATTGCCTCAACCCCGAAATCTAATCCACAAAAAAACACTTGGTAGGGAGATCTGCTCATATATTACTACTACTAGTGTCTATCATTGTACACGTCAGTGTACACCTGTGTCTATCATTGTATACATCAGTGCACACCAGTGTCTATCATTGTATACATCAGTGTACACTAGTGTCTATCATTGTATACATCAGTGTACACTAGTGTCTATCATTGTATACATCAGTAGTAATATATGAGCAGATCTCCCTACCAAGTGTTTTTTTGTGGATCTGACCTTGGAGTTGAGACAATGGGTTACGGCGTTGGATGAATTCGCCGAGTTTATATTGTATTTTACTTGAGGGGTACTTGAGTGGCATTTGAGTGGCATTTGAGTTTTGATTAGTTTTTTACTTAATTTGAACTTATATGGCATATAGATTTTGAATGTATGGCATTCAAGTTTTGATAACTTTTTTACATAACTCGAACTCATATGGTATCTTGAGAGAGAGGGGAGAGGAGAGAGGAGAGAGGAGAGATGGGAGATGAGAGAGGAGAGAGAGGAGAGAGATTTTTTAGTTTTCTATACATTCATGTATATATGGTTAGTTATGTACATATTTATGGCTATATTTATATCTACATATAGAGAGGAGATATATCTACATTGAACAAATATATTGATCAAAAATGAAAATTATATGATTATATACCTGATTACATAATAAGTAGGGAAAATCTTCTGGAGAGAGGGGTAATTTGAACTCATATGGCAGCTAAATTTTGAATGTATGGCATTCAAGTTTTTGATAATTTTTTTACATAATTATATACATAATTCTAACTCATAGGGTATATATGTTGGAAAATCGCCAAATTAGATCTCTAGATGGTTAAAATCTACAGTATTTGGTAATTTTGACTCATATGATATCTTGAGAGAGAGGAGAGAGGAGAAAGGGTAGCATTAGCTCTCTAGATGATTAAAATTTACAGTAAATTTTGTGTAATACAAAGTACTCGACTCATTATATCTACATTGAATAAATACAGTAATTTAAAATGAAACAATATATGAATATATACATTTATTGTGCAATAAGTAGGGAAAATTTCATATAATATAGCTAGAGTCAGTAAATATTAAATAATGCCAAACACTACAACTTGTAATGACAATCAATGCATAAGCTTTTACTAAAAACTATCTTGAAAACCTTCAAAACATGATTCCAAATGGAAAAAAAATGGATAAAGTTAGATATTCATCTATTTGTTTACATCTACAAAAAAGAGGTATTTGGTGAAATATTTTTTCGATTTATTCAATTTTCATTAATTTTTTTACAAAAAACAAATCATCTTCTAAATGGTTAAATTTCATCTAATTGTACAAATTTACAAAAAAACAGGGTATTTGGTAAAATATTCTTTCATCTCATTAAATGTTCATTATTTTTTTGCAAAAAAGAAATCACCCTTTAAATGGTTAAATTTTATCTGTTTGTATATCTTTACAAAAAAACAGGGTATTTGGTAAAATATTTCCTTTATTCTTATCAATTTTCATTAATTTTTTCAATAATTGCTTAAATATACATTATTCACTATTTTCTTATTCTAATTGTACAAATTTACAAAAAAAAAACAAGGTATTTGGTAAAATATTCTTTCATTTCATTAAATCTTCATTATTTTTTTTGCAAAAAAGAAATCATCCTTTAAATGGTTAAATTTTATCTGTTTGTATATCTTTACAAAAAAAACAGACTATTTGGTAAAATATTTCCTTTATTCTATTCAATTTTCATTAATTCTTTCAATAATTGCTTAAATATAAATTATTCATTATTTTCTTATTATTAGGTGAGCAACCTATCATACAAAATTAGTTTCTTGAGTGAGGGTTTTATCCTGCATTTTCCTTTTGAATTTTTTTCAAAAATTTACCATTTTTTTCAAAAAACAATCATTTATATATACAATTTCCATTATTTTTTTAAACAGAACAATCCCTATCTCTGAGAGGTTGGAGATATTGGGGTAGAAAACTTAGACATGATGATGAGAAGGCTATGGATTTTCCCGTTTAAGAACAAACCATTTTCGATGGCAATTTCAATTCGGAAAACTAAAACAATGCAATTTGTTTTTCAAAATGCAATCATCAGAAAGCTTTTGTCATGATGAGGAGGAGGAGGCTATGGATTTACCCATTCAAGAACAAACCATTTTCGATGGTGACTTCAATTCTAAAAACGAATTAGAACTGAAGCATGTAGTATTACGTAATCATTTTTTTTTAAAGAAGAACAATCCATTTTTGATAGCAACTTTAATTCTAAAAACTAAATCAATGTAACTTTTTTATTCTTTGTCTCCCATGAAATTGTTCAAAACGAATTAGAACTGAAGTATGTGGTATTACATGATAATTTTTTAAAAAACACATCAAAATCAACAAATTACTCCTATAGATAGTTCAAGTTTACAATATTTGAGAATTAATCACAATAGAAACATTAAGCCTACTTGATAAAAAAGAATTTGACTGTTAAATTTAACTAATTGATTCAATGTTATTATTTGGATCTTTTGAAATAAATATTTCAATGAAAACATCATATTTAGTCTTTGACACACTTGAAACCATTTTCCAGTAAATTTCACCAACAATATTTCAGAAATTTTTACTAGATATTTACAAGAAAAATGAGGTATTTTGGTAAAATATTCTTTCATTACATTCCTTTTTAATTTTTTATGTTTTAAAACAGGGTTTTATTACAAAGTTTTTTTTGTTTTTTCAACTTTTTAAAAAAATAATCATTATAATATATAGTTTTCGATATTTTTTTTTAAAAAAATAAATATATATAGAGATTTTCACTTTATATTCTTTTATTCCATTCAATTTTCAATAATTTTTTGAGTGAGGATTTTATCCTACACCTTTCTTTTTAAATTTCGATATTTTTTTTTAAAAAAATAAATATATATAGAGATTTTCACTTTATATTCTTTTATTCCATTCAATTTTCAATAATTTTTTGAGTGAGGATTTTATCCTACACCTTTCTTTTTAAATTTTTTTATTTTTTTTAAAAAATAATCATTGAAATATATAGTTTTCGATATTATTTTAAAAACAATGTATATATATATAGAGTTTTTCACTTTATATTTACAAACCTTTGGTATTTGGGAAAATATTTTTTTATTTCATTCAATTTTCAATAATTTTTTGAGTGAGAATTTTATCCTACACAATCCTTTTAAATTTTTTATGTTTCAAAACAGAGCTTTATTACATTTTTTTGAACTTTTTAAAAAATAATCATTGAAATATATAGTTTTCGATATTTTTTTGATTTTTTTGTACTTTTTAACTTTTTTAAAAACTGTCAAAAAATCACCAAATTACCTCTCTAGATGAATAAAATTTACTTTTTTAAAAAATAAACATTGAAATATATAGTTTTCGATATTTTTTGATTTTTTTTGTACTTCTTAACTTTTTTAAAAACTGTCAAAAAATCACCAAATTACCTCTCTAGATGAATAAAATTTACAAGTAAATAATTGTAATAGAAAATACCATATCTAGTTTTTACATTCATAAAACTGTTTTATAGTAAATTTTCTGTAATACAAACTACTATAGCTTACGATATCAATGGTTACAAAGTGCTTTTCTTGAACAATGTCTTCTTTGATGTTCTTCTGGTATATTATTAGACCCAGGGAGGAACTCTTGTATTCCGTATTCTCTGTGATCCAATAATTGACTAAAATACAAAAGTTAATCATTATATAAATAAATTTTACCGAATTTAAATTTTACTCTTAGCTACATTAGATAGTTTACATTTACATTATATATAACAGGAAAATAACTCACTGAGTTACATCATTCAGCTCAATATTTCTTAGGGAAAGTTCTTTACTCTGTTTTCTTTTTACGATATAATGGACTAAAATAAAAAATGATGTATTAGTATAGTATGATTAAAATTAATGTAAAATAAATATAAACTTTTGTTATTTTTTCAACTTCTATGTAAAAGAAATACACTGATTACACATTTTTTCAACTTCTAGCGAAAAAAAATACACTGATTACACAAAAAAAAACCTTTTTTTTTAATTCGAAATATATATAATTTAAAAATGTTTTACAAAAAATGTTTATCAATTGATCATTCATGTGAAAAACTAAACATTTTTGTAAAATAATTATAACCTTTTGTTATTTTTTAAACTTTTATGTAAAAAAAATACACTGATTGCACAAAAAAGTACACTGATTGCACAAAAAAGCACACTGATTGCACAAAAAGTCCTTTTTTTAATCCGAAATATATATAATTTAAAAAATGTTTTACAAAAAATGTTTATCAATTGATCATTTATGTGAAAAACTAAACATTTTTGTAAAATAATTATAACCTTTTGTTATTTTTTAAACTTTTATGTAAAAAAAATACACTAATTGCACAAAAAAGTCCTTTTTTTAATCCGAAATATATATAATTTAAAAATGTTTTACAAAAAATGTTTATGAATTTATCATTTATGTGAAAGACTAAACATTTTTGCAAAATAATTATAACCTTTTGTTATTTTTTAAACTTTTATGTAAAAAAATACACTGATTAGGTTTTTCATTGTAAGAATACACAAAATTTTCACAAATCAACTTTTTAAAATTATGGTAAAAATTAATAAAACTTACCTATAGTGATATGAATCCCTTGAGTTATAGATTAGCTTCTCGAGAGTTTGTTCTCCACAGCCTTCTTTTTCAGCATCATCGAAGTGGTTGAGAAAATCCTCAGATTTTGGATTATCAGCCAGTTCCGAGGCTTGGACGAAGGCTTGATGAGCTGCGAGTACACTGATGTTGTAGAAAATTGAATTGTCTGCGTTTCGACTCAGACCCTTGAACAAAATCACTCCAAATCTCTCCGATGTCACAGCAGAAGCTATTTGATGAGGAATGCGCATATCTCCGATCAGTAATTCTTCATCTACAACACTTCTGTATTGAACTAGAAGAGTCTCTTCATTTCCATTCCATCGTCTGTCAGACTTTGTTATAACTTCAGGGTTTTGGAAACATATGACACTATCTGTTGGGAAATCCTGAAGATTAGCTACCTCGAAATAAGCATTGATTTGTCGCATACTTTTTTCTGGTAATACATCAAACACATTCTTACACCTCAAAGTAGTTCCTGTTTCTGTAGCAGCACGAAAAATTGCTTTTCCAGTCTTTTCAACACCCATGTAGATCAAAACCAGTGGTCTTATTTGCGAAGCTTCATTGACAAGTAATCCCGCCGCTAATGGAATAGTGCTCTTCACTCTAACTACCTTTCCATCCTTTTTATAGTTGTATATGATGGTACAGTTCGTTTCATCATGGAGCTCAACGGTTAACACCTGCATAACTGTAGGTATTGGTAAATCTTCAACTTTGACTATGTTTTCAATGTTTCTTCTGGAAGCCGGAGATAGAGTACTTAACAGAGAGGCGCTTTTGATGATGAGAGTTGCCAGAGTATTCAGACCGGCGCTTTGAAAGGGGATCATAGTGCGTTGAAGAAGTACATTGTCATCAATCACCTTATCTTGTGAAGGTTTTGGTTCTTTATTCTTCAGTTGTTTTGATATGATTTGTGTCGACATTCTAAAAGATAAAGTAAAAATCCATGTTATGATTTCTTTTTCAAACCAATTTGAAGATATATATATATACATATATATATATATATTTACTCAATATCATACCACTGTTAGTATCTAAATCGATAAAAATTAAATTTATACTCAATCAAGTTGGCTTACCTCCAAACAGAAAAGTCCTTCTAGCAGTTGTAGTAGATGATGTTGTAGTAGATCTTGCTCCTTCAGTTGCTAATGTCGAAGTGACTGCTTTCTGTGTAAAAACAGTGCTTCTTATATAGCTGAAATCATGCCATTTATCATAAGGTTAAATTAATGAAACATTGTTTCTACGGAAGAACACCAATGCTTTCGCGGGAATAAATAATTTATTTTCACGCGAATACAAACCAATGCTTTCGCGGGAATAAACATTTTATTTTCACGCGAATGGAAACTGTTGCTTTCACGGGAATGAATACTTTATTTTCACGCGAATACAAACCAATGCTTTCGCGGGAATAAACATTTAATTTTCACGCGAATGGAAACTGTTGCTTTCGCGGGAATGAATACTTTATTTTCACGCGAATACAAACCAATGCTTTCGCGGGAATAAACATTTAATTTTCACACGAATGGAAACTGTTGCTTTCGCGGGAATGAATACTTTATTTTCACGCGAATACAAACCAATGCTTTCGCGGGAATAAACATTTTATTTTCACGCGAATGGAAACTGTTGCTTTCGCGGGAATGAATACTTTATTTTCACGCGAATACAAACCAATGCTTTCGCGGGAATAAACATTTAATTTTCACACGAATGGAAACTGTTGCTTTCGCGGGAATGAATACTTTATTT
This sequence comes from Cryptosula pallasiana, assembly GCA_945261195.1. Classification (NCBI taxonomy): domain Eukaryota; kingdom Metazoa; phylum Bryozoa; class Gymnolaemata; order Cheilostomatida; family Cryptosulidae; genus Cryptosula; species Cryptosula pallasiana. The sequence continues at coordinate 11,003 of CALYOO010000726.1, forward strand.
TCCCGCGAATACAAACCAATGCTTTCGCGGGAATAAACATTTTATTTTCACGCGAATGGAAACTGTTGCTTTCGCGGGAATGAATACTTTATTTTCACGCGAATACAAACCAATGCTTTCGCGGGAATAAACATTTAATTTTCACGCGAATGGAAACTGTTTCTTTCGCGGGAATGAATACTTTATTTTCACGCGAATACAAACCAATGCTTTCGCGGGAATAAACATTTAATTTTCACGCGAATGGAAACTGTTGCTTTCGCGGGAATGAATACTTTATTTTCACCCGAATACAAACCAATGCTTTCGCGGGAATAAACATTTTATTTTCACGCGAATGGAAACTGTTGTTTTCGCGGGAATGAATACTTTATTTTCACGCGAATACAAACCAATGCTTTCGCGGGAATAAACATTTAATTTTCACGCGAATGGAAACTGTTGCTTTCGCGGGAATGAATACTTTATTTTCACGCGAATACAAACCAATGCTTTCGCGGGAATAAACATTTTATTTTCACGCGAATGGAAACTGTTGCTTTCGCGGGAATGAATACTTTATTTTCACGCGAATACAAACCAATGCTTTCGCGGGAATAAACATTTAATTTTCACGCGAATGGAAACTGTTGCTTTCGCGGGAATGAATACTTTATTTTCACGCGAATACAAACCAATGCTTTCGCGGGAATAAACATTTTATTTTCACGCGAATGGAAACTGTTGCTTTCGCGGGAATGAATACTTTATTTTCACGCGAATACAAACCAATGCTTTCGCGGGAATAAACATTTAATTTTCACGCGAATGGAAACTGTTGCTTTCGCGGGAATGAATACTTTATTTTCACGCGAATACAAACCAATGCTTTCGCGGGAATAAACATTTTATTTTCACGCGAATGGAACCCATTGCTTTCGCGGGAATAAACAATTTATTTTCACGCGAATACAAACCAATGCTTTCGCGGGAATGAAAGATTTATTTTCACACATTCACCTATGTAAGAGACAACGGTTTCAGACAGAAAGCATCCAGTTCAACAACAGTGAGCAAAGGAGCAACATCTATCTACTACATCTTCCATCGCAACTACTAAGAGTTCTCTCTTCATAAAGGTAAAACTTAAACTCAAATATTTCCGCTAGGTAACACAACTATCTGAAGGCTTTATGACATATCTATCTTTAAATTGGTTATAAAGAATTGAACCAATTTTTTCTGTTTTTTTCAGAATGAATACTCAAGTCGTAGAAAGTCAACCATTGTATCTAAAGTCGGAATCTCAGCCTGATGAAAAGGTAAGAATTAATAAAAAATACTATTTAACACCTGTTGAACACCTTTAATTATTTTAGTTATCTAATTATCGCTTGTATTTTAGAACAATGCAACAACAAAACCAATCTACTTAAAGGACTTCCTTCCAGAAATGTATCATAACTATGTGATAAATAACGATGTTGTTGAAAAAAAAGCTGTAGAACGTTTGACATTTCAAGTTATAATATTCTGTATAACTCAACACATGATGAGTATGGGGATGTGTTGTAAGAAACGTGATATATCTACAGAACGTTTTGATGACATTATAAAAAACGGTTTCGAAATCGATTTGTCAATGGTGGAAGTCGTTAATATTAATAATTTTTTAAAAGAAATTGAAAGAAGTGCTTGGAATCAAATAGTTTTCAAAAAATTATACAACATGACATGGAACAAAAAAACTTTTTATAAATTCAGAAAGCATATTTATAATTATGTCCAAGTAGATAAAGCTCTATCCTCTTCTGTAGTTATTTTAGAATTAATGTTGGAAGCGTTTCATACATATTTATGAAAAATTTTTAGTTGTTTTTTATTATTTTACAATATTTTTATTTTGTTCAAACTATTATATTTTATTTCTTACCAATTTAGATGTTAAAAGCGGTATGATATTAAGTAAATACATATATATATATTTGAATGCATCCTTTGTTGTCTGTCTCCACATCCCAATAGTTTAATAAGCACATTCTCAATCTACCATAACTCTATGATCTTAACTGCTTTTGGTATAAATACATATATATATATATATAAGGCACTCTAAGTAATAAATACACTCTTAGTCACTCATGCAAATATTACCCTTTTATTTTTAGAATGTTATGGATGCTCTTTCTGAAGAGCTCCTTAGCACAGATCCATATCCAACAGAAAATAAAATGAAAAACGGCAAAACAACTCCTAAGAGAAGGAAAACTGCTCCAAAAAAGCGAATAGTAAGGAAACGAAAACAAACAGTGAGAAAACAAACTACTTCCGTTGATAAGCAAACAATGGAGAGTGCAGCTATAACTCATTTAACAGTTGAATGTCTCAACGAAAGGAGAGCTAGGAAATTAGAAAAGTCTAAAGGTTCTCAAGTGATTGACTCACCAAAAGTTCCGATTTGCAAAACATTTGAAGATCTTCCTATCCCAAGCATTATGCGAGTGACTGGTGTGATACATCCATCAAGTAAGGAGAAGTGTAGATATTCTCAAGTACACTACCATGATCCTTCAGATATAAATGAACTCGAACCCAAAATACTCCTCTGTCCAGTTGAAATAGCTAAAAACTTCAACTGTGATAATTACCCCCCTCCGTTTAACGTTGTATATTTGGGTAGAAAGGGAAAACCAAAAAATAAAAACGTTCTTTGGTATGATGTCAGACGTGTTAGCAGACATCCTCTAAGCAAAAAGAAAACTGAAGAGGAATCACTATATTTTAGTACACTGACTAAATGTCAGCTCAAACGCTTCTTGAACATCAACACCCTCAATAGTTTTCAACCCGGTGCTATTTTTCCTTACCAAGATGTTGTTGATAGATTCGTTCCTCATCGATTTAAAGGAGGTCAGTCGAATGTAATTTGTATCCGTTATAGCATTGAACAATGTGGAGAAACGCTGTTGAAGACGCTCGCCATACCAGACAAATATGCTTCAGAAGCTAACAAATATACTCCAGGTGTGATGATCTACAGAGGAAAAACAACCCACGGAAAATTTAAGACAGAATACGATCTTTCATTTTGCTCTCCATACCGTCTCGGTCAAATGTATTGGAAACAATATTGTGATCGAGCAAAGCACAACAAAACAATATTAGAAATTGATGATGATGATGATGAACTTGAAGATTTTCTATGTGGAGACTTTGATGATTTTGAGACAGGATATGTTGCTGAAAAAAAATGATGAGTGTTTTAGCGATGGATAGTCTCTAATTCAAAAAACAAGTTGGACAATGTGACTTGGTGAGCTATTTCCCTTTTCTATATAATGTAAACTATCCAATGTAACTAAAGCTATAATTCAATTTCATGTAATTATTTTAAATTTTTTCCCTACTTATTACACAATAAATGTATATATTCACATATTGTTTCATTTTTAATCACTGTATTTATTCAATGTAGATATATCTCCTCTCTCCTCTCTCCTCTTTTTATCTCTCCTCTCTCTCAACATACTCTCTCCTCTACCAAATACTCCTCTCTCCTCTCTTGCAGTTATTTCCCAAATACTGTAGATTTTAACCATCTAGAGGTCTAATTTGGTAATTTTCCAACATATTTTATAGTATTTAATATACTTATTATGTAATAAATGTATATTATTCAATGTAAATGTAAATATATCCATAAATATGTACATAATTATCCATATATACATAAATGTATAAAAAACTAAAAAAAAATCTCTCCTCTCTCTCCTCTCTCTTCTCTCCTCTCTCATCTCTCCTCTCCCCTCTCTCCAGAAGATTTTCCCTACTTATTATGTAATCAGGTATATAAACATATAATTTTCATTTTTGATCAATATATTTGTTCAATGTAGATATATCTCCTCTCTCTATGTAGATATAAATATAGCCATAAATATGTACATAACTAACCATATATACATGAATGTATAGAAAACTAAAAAACTCTCTCCTCTCTCTCCTCTCTCATCTCCCATCTCTCCTCTCTCCTCCCCCCTCTCTCTCAAGATACCATATGAGTTCGAGTTATGTAAAAAAGTTATCAAAACTTGAATGTCATACATTCAAAATCTATATGCCATATAAGTTCAAATTAAGTAAAAAACTAATCAAAACTCAAATGCCACTCAAATGCCACTCAAGTACCCCTCAAGTAAAATACAATATAAACTCGGCGAATTCATCCAACGTCGTAACCCATTGCCTAAACTCCAAGGTCAGATCCACAAAAAAACACTTGGTAGGGAGATCTGCTCATATATTACTACTTACATCAGTGCACACTAGTGTCTATCTTTGTATA
>CALYOO010000727.1:0-15302 GCA_945261195.1 Cryptosula pallasiana
AGGCAATGGGTTACGACGTTGGATGAATTCGCCGAGTTTATATTGTATTTTACTTGAGGGACATTTGAGTGGCATTTGAATGGCATTTAAGTGGCATTTGAGTTTTGATTATTTTTTTACTTAATTTGAACTCATATGGCAGCTAGATTTTGCATGTATGGCATTTGATTTTTTTGATAGTTTTAACATTGTATATAAATGAAAACGTGATAAGATTGTATGGTTATTGGAAGTTAAGATGTCGACAGAGGATGCATGTTGAGATGAGACCGATGAATGAAGTTGATACTATTGATGGTACTGAACGTGATATGATAGATGTTTTACCGAGTATGAAGCGTAAAGCGTTGAGAATTATGATAATTTTGGTATTTGTCGTAGGGCTTTCCACTTTTGGAGGTGTTACTGAGTTTAGTATGTATGAAGAAGCTATGGAAAAAATACAAAAAGCGAGAAACTCTCCTGTTGGAATCATAAATGAAACTACTGTTGATTGATGAACATCTTTTTATGATGAATGGGAAACCTGAAGATTATGACCCGAGGATGCGATCTCCTTTTACAGCAATGATTGCAGGACCAACTGGATCGGGAAAGACGCAAGCGATTTTTCGAATGATTGAAGCTAGTCAGACTATAGCACACCCTCCACCAACAGAGATTCACTACTGTTATGGAGCCTACCAAAAAGCCTTTGATGATGTATCAGGAGTGATTTTTCATGAAGGCATGATAGATATAACAGTGAGTTTTCCCAGAGATGGTAAAAATCGATGGCTGATAATTGATGATCTCATGGATGAAGTTTCTGGTGAAGCCGATGCTAATGCTTTGTATACAAAACATAGTCATCATTTGAACATAAGTGTGTTTTTTATTGTTCAGAATCTGTTTTTAAAAGGTAATTGTACAATTTCCTTGAATAGTCATTATTTTTTTCTTTTTAAAAACCCTAGAGATGCTTCTTCTATTTCCTATTTGGCTCGACAATGTTTTCCATCAAAAATAAAATATGTACAAGAGGCTTTTGAAGATGCGACAAAGAAACCATACTCTTATTTACGAATAGATACGACTCAACAAACGAATGATCAACATAGACTATTGGGAAATTTTACATCAGTTCTCCCTATGATATTATATGTACCCAAGTAAAAGCATATAAATACAATTACTATTCACTTCACCACAATCATATTTTGTTATTCAACGACGCAACACGAAAGCGTTATAATGTCTAAAGCTTTGGAGAAAAAATTAACAAAAAATGCAGCTGTGTTGTTATCGCTCAACAATACAACCTTTGCTATTCAAAAGTCTGTTATAGCCAAAGCCAAAAAGGAGTTTATTATGACTCTAATGGAATGCGCTAAAGCTATTATAAATGGAACGATACCATTGACATCATCTCAGTATAATGAGTTGCAGCGAAACGTGAAGGATATTAGCGCTTTAGTAAGAAAATCAACGTTAGATGATAAGAAAGCTGTATTGCAAAAAGGAGGATTTTTAGGCGCTCTACTAGGACCTATCATCAGCAATATAGTTCCTGGGTTACTTAAAAGTGTGCTAGGCGGAGGGAGAAGATAAAGATGAAACTCTCAACACGAATGATGCGAAATAGAATGGCGATTTTAGCTCTGGATGATCTGGAGTAAGAAAGGAAAAATCGCTATAGTCGAAAAGGCCAACTCAGATTTGTTTCAATCATTGATAGAAAGTGTTAAAAATATTATATTAGGTAATGTTCCTCTTGATTCTGAGCAGTTTATTGAGTTGCAGCGTTACAAGAAGGAGCTACATAAACTTAGTGGTAGAGGGACAGTTGATGATAAGCGTAAAATTTTGATTCAGAGTGGTAGAGGGAATCTTTTGGATGCTATTATAACACCTATTGTATCTGTTTTATCATCAATAAAAAGATGAATCGTCAGCCTTTAACATTCTCCAGACGTAATTTTATACTCACTGAAGATGAATACTATAGATTAACGGAAAGAAAGGATAATAAAACAGTGGTAAAGGAAGAGAAAACCAGACTTCCATTGTATTATAATCCTATGGAAGCTATAACAGTGAGAAATATGAAGCGAAAGCGAAATGATCTACTGGAAACGGCTTATGATTCTGACTTATCCTCATACGAAAAGTTAGATGAAAATGTTGAAAACCTACGTAGGTATTTGTCTGATGTCAAAAAGATTAAAAATAACCAAAACCAGACACAAAAGGATAGTTGGAATCTCATTAAGAAAAAAAAGATAGAGTCTACTTTTCCTTTGGCCAATAGCACAGTTATTGATAATAAACCTAATGTCTTTTCACCAAATGTTGATAAAGACAATGAGTTAGAATCAGTGAAAGTGGTTGATGATGATGATGATATTGGGATGGAATTAATAAAAGGAAGGTTGTTTGATACTGAAGACACAACCTTACTAGGAAGTACATTTCTTACTGATGGAGAAGATGAGCACGATAGTGAAAGCGAAAATTTAAAAGATTTTGAAAAAAAAGCAGCTGATTTAACAACAAAAAAGAGTGATCAAACGATCGCTGTCAGAATGTTGAATAATCTGAGTAAAATTGGTAGATTCGACTCGGAGAAGAACAGACTGAAAATTGGAGAACATTGGTTGAACCCTAGGACTTCCAAAACTTTACTACGAGACGTTCTAACCGAAGGAGGTAAAATACAATCGGGAAATACCAATTACAGTAGATTTAAAAGCCTGCTAACTGATGAAGGAATCACAACTGTCAGAAAATCCCCGCATCGAACACGTAAGACTCAGAAGAAAAAGTTGGTCGTTCCCGGTACTAATTCATGGACATCAACACGCTAAAAGAGTTGTATTACAATCCTGCATTACATACATCTCTACGAGGAGCTAGAGCTTTACTGAAAGCTCGTAGAAAACGAGAGGGAGAAAAAAGAATCCGTGAATGGTTGAGTGGTGAGGATGCCTACACGTTACATAAAAAAGTTGTAACCAAGTTTAAGCGTCGTCCTACAATTGTAGCTGGAATAGGGGAACAGCTACAGGTAGATTTGATGGATGTTCGATCTCGAAGAGATGAAAATAATAATACAACATTTTTACTGACTGCTATTGATTCTTTATCTAGAAAAGGTTGGGCTGTGCCGCTCATCAACAAATCAGGACCGGTAGTAGCAAGAGGATTGAGAAGAATACTAGAAGGGGAAAACTATAAAGCTTTACAATCTGATAAAGGTAAAGAGTTTGACAACGTCAATGTCAAGACTCTGCTGGCGGAAAAAAGATCAAGCGCTTTACAACCGAAAATGAAACGATAAAGGCATCAATGGTGGAGCGTTTTAACAGAACTTTAAAAGAGAAGATATATAGATATTTGACATATAAAGATGACGATAGATACATTGATGTTTTACCAGAAATGGTTAATGCAAACAACAACACAATTCATGGTGCTATAGGTATGAGACCAAATGATGTGAATTTTCAAAATCAAGAACTTGTATGGAATCGTGTGTATGAAGGAGGTGAACATAGTTTAACTCAAGAAGCAAAACTAAAGGTTGGGGATTATGTGAGAATAAGTAAGGCAAGAGGAGTGTTTGAAAGAGGATACACCCCGAATTGGACGATTGAGATTTTTATAATCACCGATGTACTTATTGATGAAAAACCTGTTGTATATAGGGTGAAAGATTTAGCTGAGGAGATGATTGATGGTACCTTTTACGAAAAAGAGTTGCAAAAAGTAAAAAAACCCACGATTTTCAGAATTGAAAAGATACTGGGAAGAAGAATGAGAAGAGGTAAAAGAAAGATTCTGGTTAAGTGGTTAGGTTATGGAGAAAAGTTCAATGAGTGGGTAGATGAATAGTTTATAAGGAAACAACGCTTGATATAATCATCATACATTGGGAAAATGTCGATGCTGATAACTTTACCCTCAAACTCTAGTGGTGAAGAGTTTCCTGATAATAACAATTCCGAATTTACAGTGAGACTGTATAAATATTTGGTTATCAATGGTGGTAAATGGGAGGTAGGTCTGCTAGATATGACTTATTCTAATAATTGGAAAAATGTTACCGAAGGGAAAATATATCTAGAAAAGACTAATGTCTCTGGTAAAAGCGAAAAGTCCTTCATCCTAATCTTTAATGGAAGATATGATAGTATAGAGGAGTTGGAGGAGATTATACGAAAGAGAATGAATGAAATGGATTTAGACAAGTAATTCGCCATCTCCTACAACAAGATCACCAACACCGCTTTACTAACTAACAGTGATCCTGATACTGCCATAAGCTTTTCCAAAGATATAGCATATATTTTTGGATTTGAATCAAAAACTACATACCCTCGTGGTAGATACAATAATATCACACCCCCTGATATAAATTCCGGTTTAACATCCCTGTATGGTTATTCCAACATTGTTGATAATAAAATGGTAGGAGATACGAATGTACCTTTATTGAGAGTAGTTCCAGTTCAAGGAAAGAAGAATAGCGTTGTGTATCAAGAATTTAAAAATCCTCACTATGTTGACGCTTCATCACTAAATAGTGATATGATTCAAGTACTTATAACGAGTGACGACGGTCAACGAATACCATTTGATGGTGGAAAGGTTGTGTTGACGGTTCACTATAGAGAGAAACAATTATAATGAGTTTGGTACGATACACCCCTGAGGATTCAAAAGATTTTTTTGATGAGTACTACAAGATGCAAGCTGGAAATGGAATTGGAGTGTATAGTGGACGACGAGTGATGCCTAATATGAGAGGAAATGGACTTGGTAGTATTTTTTCAAGTTTACTTAAATCTGCAGCACCAATGCTGAAAAGAGGAGCAATTAGTTTGGGGAAAAGAGCATTGTCTGTAGGTGGAAATGTAGCGCGTGATGTCATCGATGGTCAAAGTTTTGCAGCGTCAGCAAAGAAGAGGGGATTGGCAGAGTTGAATGATCTGGGGGGAGATGTGCTCAATGCAGTCCGTCCAGATAGTATGAAAAGGAGAAAAACAAGAGGTGGAAAGAAGAGGAGAGGTGTTGGTAAACGTGGTATATTTTAATAGCAGTAGAATCCGCTATAAAGACAGCAGAGCTTGATAACTATATTCATTAAGCAGTAACACCTCAAGCAATCATCATTCGCAAAAGATGGCTAGCCTAAATGGAACAACAGGTAATAAGTTGGAAGGTTCTTCCTACAACATAAATCCAACGTTGGATGTATTTGCTACGGAACCAACAAACATATCGGTAGAAAGATCAGAATATGTTGTCATCAGACCTGATAGGTTAGATCCTTATGGTAGTATCGAGTTAACCTTGTCAGGGAGCACTGAACATTACACAGATCTCTACAACTCGTTTCTGCAAGTTGAAGCCACAGTTGTTCAAGATGACGGAACCGATATTACAGGTAATGATGATGATGCAGTTGTGTGGATGGGGGATTCAATGCATACATTATTCAGCGAGTTGAAAATGTCGATAGAAGGAACCACTGTTGAATACGCTAACAACTACGGTTTACGCTCCTACTTTTCACAACTACTCGAAAACAGTGCAGAAAGAAAGAAATATCAAGGTAAGATGGAAGGATGGCTGTATGATGATTCAACTAGCAAAGACGCTACTGATCACAAAACCGCGGATAAGAAAAAGAGGAGAGCTCTAATCGTAGGTGGAAAGACAATAGAATTAACTGGAAAACCTCATCTTGCATTATTTCAGCAGAAAAAACTAATAATTCCAGGTCCTAGTATGCAGCTGGAGTTTGAGCGTGCCTCCGCCAAACTAGCTTTGTTTGCTGCAAATGAGATGCCTGCAGGAGGAGCAAAGATTAGAATTGATAAATTTGAACTTCATCTTTGTAAAGTTAAGGTGAATCCTACAATACAAAACTCCCAACTCAGTTTGGCGTTGGAAGGTCACAACTACATTTATCCAGTTGATCGAAAACGGATAAAACTATATGGAATTCGTGCTGGGGTTGCGCAGATTGACATCACTTTGGAAGAAAACAAACAAAAACCTAAACAGGTCTATTTAGGTTTAGTTGATCACAACGCAATGAACGGACGTTTTGCCTTGAATCCATATAGAATGACGCACGCTAATGTTGATAGTATTGTATTGAGAGTTGGTGATTGTCCAATTGGAAGAAGATTTGAGCCAAATTATGCTAGAGGGGTTTTTGGAAGAGAATATCATCAGTTTCTACACGCTACCGGAACTTTGCTTGAAGGCGATAGTCTCGGTATTACGAAAGAACAATACCTTGATGGTACTACACTTTATGGATTTGATTTGACTGGTGATTTTCTTAAAGAAGGCTTTCACTCTATGAAAAATGTCACAACAAGTGTGGAAATTCGTTTTAGCACTAACACGACTGATGGATTATCCTTGGTAGCATACTTTGTAAAAGACGGTGTGCTGGAGATGGATAGCATTCTTCAATTAACTATCGGGGGAGACGCAGTGCTTTAAACAGAAAGTTAGAGATGAATACCATGCAAATTCGTTCGATCTTATCTTCAGACGTTTTATGTCAAAGCGTAGGGATTCATGTTGGAGCTAGAGAACAGTTTTGGAAGCAAATTTGCAATTTTCCAAGAGGATGTTTCGTATTCAACACCCATTATTCTCACCAACCTGGAGAGCATTGGTTGGCTGTGTACGCTAATGATTCAGAGGTGGATTTTTTTGACTCATTTGGGCGTTCTGTTTCCTTTTATCCGGATGTAAATGAAATACTAAGTATTCATGGAGGATATGAAACAATACGAAGTAATGAAACACAACTACAAAATTTTTTGTCAACTGTATGTGGCGATTATTGTGTATACTTTTGTTTACTGAGAAGTAGAGGATGGAGTATGGATGAAATTGTTAGAAGTTTACGAGACATAGGAGATAGTGAGATGAGAGATCACTCAATACGGAGATTTATCATACGGACCTATCCTAACTTCGAGTTCATAGAAGATAATACAGTAGAAGGAATAGATGGTGTACATATACAAGGAACTAATTTACTAAGTAAATTGTTAAAATAAATTATTATAATTGATTTTTATTTGATATAACAAATAAAATGAATAAAATACAACTTATCTCATTATTTATGCTAAACACTACAGAACCTATAAAAACTACTATTATTTTGTAATGTTTCAAGCAAGAAATAAATAAGTTCTTCTCATTTTCTTCCTCAGGAGCGCTCTTTAGCTATATCTAAAAGACATAGTAACTAATGACTCTATCATACATAGTTATATGAATTAATTTCACAAAAAAATACTTCGGTGCTTTTTTTTAAAATAGATATAAAACTTACCATCATCGAAGACGAGTCACATCCTTTGTGTTATCGATTAAGACTTCGATGTACTGTTCTGGACAATTCTCTTTTTCATTTTCATCAAAGTAGGAGAGACAGCTGTGTTGCAGCGAAGTATCAAACAGTTCTGAGGTTTGAATGAAAGCTTGAAGAGCCGAGAGTAGAACGATATCATAGGAAATCATGTTGTTCGTATTTTGTCTTAGTCCTTTGAATACGATTACACCGCTTTTTTCAGCCACCACAGATGAGGCTATTTGAGCAGGGATGCTAAGATCTCCAATCAATAGCTCTCCATTCACCATGCATCTGTAATTAGCCACTATAATATCAGCAGTCTTGTTCCAACGAGTATCACATTTTCTTAGCATTCCAGGATTCTCATAAGCTATAACACTTCCTGTAGGAAAATCGTGTAGGTGAGCGACAGTGAAATAAGCCTGTATTTGTCTCAAACTCTTGTTGTACAATGAGTTGAATGGATCGTTGATCTTTCGATTACACCCTTGAGATTCAGCAGTACGAAAAATCGCATCTCCTGTCTTTCCTTCTCCCATATAAATTAAAACAATTGGACATGTTTGCTTAGCTTTATTAACAAGCAGTCCTATTTCGGTTGAAACATCACTCTTCACCCGAGTTCTCTTTTTATCCTTTTGGTAGTTTTAAATGATGACACACTTTGATTCATCACGGAATTCAACAGACGACACCTCCATAACCGTTGGTACTGGTAGTTCGCAGATTTCCATGGACTCTTCAAGTTTTTCTAGACTATCTGGAGAGAGAGAGTTTATTAACCCGGCGCTCTTGTAGGTGAGAGTGGTTAGTTCATTACTTCCAGCATCTTGAAAGGGTATTCTGACGTGACGAAAAAGCGTTTCGTCTCCAACAGTCGACAAAGCTGGTTTTTTGCACTTCAAGCCAGTTTCAATATCATCTTTTGTCAAATCAATGAAAGATCGTTTCCTCATCGATGTTCTTTTTGAAGACAGCTTGTTAGTAGGAGATGTGAATGAAGTAAAATCTTGTTGGGATTCTGGTTCATCAACCACCAATTGACTTTCTGCCATATCAAAGATAGGAGAAGGTGATGGGGAAAGGGTTTGCTGGGATCCTGCTTCTTCATTCATCGGTTGACTTCCTTTGTCTTGAGTATTCATTCTAAAAAAACAAAACATTTTGTTTAATTTTTCGTAATTAATTTTAAAAGATCATAAAGATCATAAACCTTCAGCTAGTAGTGTTAGCTAACAAAAAATAAATATTTTTACTCTTACCTTTATAAAGAAAATGAGCTCCTAGTTGTTGCAATGGAAGATTTAGTAGATGTTGCTTCTCCGCTAGCCGTTGTAGAACTGGATGCTTTCTGTGTGAAAACAGTGGCTCTTAAATAGGTAAAGTTGCACTGATTAAATCCTATGAATCAACATTTTTTCACGCGAATACATCCCAATGCTTTCGCGGGAATCAATAATTTATTTTCACGCGAATGGAAACCGTTGCTTTCGCGGGAATAACAATTTTATTTTCACACGAATACAAACCAATGCTTTCGCGGGAATAAGTAATTTTGTTTCACGTGAATAGAAACCGTTGCTTTCGCGGGAATAAATATTTTATTTTCACGCGAATACAAACCAATGTTTTCGCGGGAATAAATAATTTATTTTCACGCGAATGGAAACCGTTGCTTTCGCGGGAATAAACATTTTATTTTCACGCGAATACAAACCAATGTTTTCGCGGGAATAAATAATTTATTTTCACGCGAATGGAAACCGTTGCTTTCGCGGGAATAAACGTTTTATTTTCACGCGAATACAAACCAATGTTTTCGCGGGAATAAATAATTTATTTTCACGCGAATACAAACCAATGCTTTCGCGGGAATAAACATTTTATTTTCACGCGAATACAAACCAATGTTTTCGCGGGAATAAATAATTTTATTTTCACGCGAATGGAAACCATTGCTTTCGCGGGAATAAAAATTTTATTTTCACGCGAATACAAACCAATGCTTTCGCGGGAATATATAATTTATTTTCACGCGAATGGAAACCGTTGCTTTCGCGGGAATGAAATTTTTTATTTTCACGCGAATAAAACAGGGATATTTCACGCTAATAACAGTATTCTGATAGAGTTTTCGCGTGAGTGTTTTTAATGGCTATAAGCTAAATGAGTAGGAGTGGCTTATACTATATAAGAACAGCTCTCTCTGCATAAAAATCATTCTCTCCAGCAATAAAACATCGACTACTACAGCTGATTTCATCAACTACTACAACTGATTTCATCAACTACTACAACTGATTTCATCAACTACTACAGCTGATTTCTTGGTGATAAGGTAAGAATTAATAGAAAAATTATTTAATAAAAGTTAAAATGTAATTATTTTACAACACTGTTTAATCATCATATACTAATACTTAACATTTTATTTTAGTTCATTATGAGTTCAAAAAGATACACAATCAAAGACTACCTTCCAAAGATATATCATAGCTATATTAAAGAAAATGTTGAAGTACAGGAAAAGATTGGATATCGCTTGACATTACAAGCTATATTATTATGTATGACACAGCATTTGCTAACTGTAGCTTCTTTACATGGAGAACTTTCACCGGTACAATACCGGCCATACACAACACATAAATACGTTGACAATTCAGTAGAAGTATTTAAGCATATGACTAAAAACAATTTTCAAACAGTTGTAAAAATGTCAAAAACTGTCAGTATTAATGATTACTTAAAGAAAATTCAAAGAAAAGTGTGGAATAAAGAGCTCACTCAAAAATTGATTTCAATACAATGGACTACTGAATTATTATATAATTTTCAATCAGATAAATGTAGATACATACAAACGGATGAAAATCTCTAATCATCCATTTTTTCATTTGAAATGATATTGGAACTATTTCAAGCTCACAATATTTAATATGTTCTCTTTATGTATCCCTACTTATTATACAATAAATGTATATATTCACATATTGTTTCATTTTTAATCAATGTATTTATTCAATGTAGATGTATCTCCTCTCTCCTCTCTCTCCTCTTTTCCTCTCTCCTCTCTCTCAAGATACCATATGAGTTCGAATTATGTATAGAATTATCAAAACTTAAATGCCATACATTCAAAATCTATATGCCATATAAGTTCAAATTAAGTAAAAAAATAATCAAAACTCAAATGCCACTTAAATGCCACTTAAATGCCACTCGAATACTCCTCAAATAAAATGCAATATAAACACGGCGAATTCATCCAACGCCGTAACCCATTGTATCACCTCAAGATCAGATCCACAAAAAAACACTTGGTAGGGAGATCTGCTCATATATTACTACTATTATTGTATCTACTATGAGGTTACATAGTTTTTGGTTCAAATCCAAAAATATATGCTAGATCTTTGGAAAAGCTTATGGTAGTATCAGGATCGCTGTTAATTAGTGAAGTGGTGTTGGTGATCTTGTTGTAGGAGATGGTGAATTTTTTGTCTAAATCAATTTCACTCATTCTCTTTCGTATAATCTCCTCCAACTCCTCCAAACTATCATATCTTCCATTACCGATTAAGATGAAGGACTTTTCGCTTTTACCAGAGACATTAGTCTTTTCTAGATGTATTTTCCATTCGGTAACATCTTCCAATTATTAGAATAAGACATATCTAGCAGACCTACCTCCCATTTACCACCATTGATAACCAAATATTTATACAGTCTCACTGTAAATTCGGAATTGCTATTATCAGGAAACTCTTTACCACTATAGTTTGAGGGTAAAGTTATCAGCATCAACATTTTCCCAACGAATGATGATTATATCGAGCGTTCTTTCCTTATAAACTATTCATCTACCCACTCGTTGAACTTTTCTCCGTAACCTAACCACTTAACCAGAATCTGTCTTTTACCTCTTCTCGTTTTTCTTCCCAATATCTTTTCAATTCTGAAACTCGTGGGTTTCTTTTACTTTTTGCAACTCTTTTTCGTAAAAGGTACCATCAATCATCTCCTCAGTCAAATCTTTTACCCTATATACAACAGGTTTTTCATCAATAAGTACATCAGTGATTATAAAAATCTCAATCGTCCAATTCGGGGTGTATCCACTTTCAATCGCTCCTCTTGCCTGACTTATTCTCCCATAATCCCCAATCTTTAGTTTTGCATCTTGAGTTAAACTATGTTCACCTCCTTCATACACACGGTTCCATACAAGTTCCTGATTTTGAAAATTGACATCATTCGGTCTCATACCTATAGCAACATGAATTGTGTTGTTGTATGCATTAACCATTTCTGGTAAAACATCAATGTATCTGTCATCATATTTATATGTCAAATATCTATATATCTTCTCTTTTAAAGTTCTGTTAAAACGCTCCACCACTGATGCTTTTATCGTCTCATTTTCGGTTGTAAAGCGCTTGATTTTTTTTTTCGCCAGGAGAGTCTTGACATTGACGTTGTCAAACTCTTTACCTTTATCAGATTGTAAAGCTTTATAGTTTTCCCCTTCTAGTATTCTTCTCAATCCTCTGGCTACAACCTGTCCTGATTTGGAGATGAGCGGTATGGCCCATCCTTTTCTAGATAGAGAATCAACAGCAGTCAGTAAAAATGCTGTATTATCATTTTCTTCTTTTCGAGATCGAACATTCATCAAATCTACCTGTAACTGTTCCCCTATTCCAGCTACAATTGTAGGAAGACACTCAAACTTGGTTACAACTCTTTTATGTAACGTGTAGGCATCCTCACCACTCAACCATTCACGGATTCTTTTTTCTCCCTCTCGTTTTCTAGAAGCTTTCAATAAAGCTCTAGCTCCTCGTAGAGATGTATGTAAAGCAGGATTGTAATACAACTCTTTTAGCGTGTCGATATCCATGAATTAGTACCGGGAATGACCAACTTTTTATTCTGGCTCTTACGTGTTTGACGTGGGGATTTCCTGACAGTTGTGATTCCTTCATCAGCTAGCAAGCTTTTAAATATACTTTACTTGGTATGTCCCGATTGTATTTTACCTCCTTCGGTTAGAATATCTTGTAGTAAAGTTTTGGAAATCTTAGGATTCAACCAATGTTCTCCAATTTTTAGTTTGTTATTCTCCGAGTCGAATCTACCAATTTTACTCAGATTATTCAACATTCTGACTGTGATCGTTCGATAACTCTTTTTTGTTGTTAAATCAGTTGCTTTTTTTCAAACTCTTTTAGATCTTCGCTTTCACTATCATGCTCATCTTCTCCTTCAGTAGAAAATGTATTTCCAAGTAAGGTTGAGTCTTCAGTATCAAACAACCTCCCTTTTATTGATTCTATCCCGATGTCATCATAATCATTTGTTTTCACTGATTCTAACTCAATGTCTTCATTGACATTTGGTGAATGGGCATTAGGTTTATCATCAATAACTGTGCTATTGGCCAAAGGAGAAGTAGACTCTATCTTTTTTTTCTTAATGGGACTCCAACTATCCTTTTGTGCCTGATTTTGATTATTTTTAATCTTTTTGACATCCGACAAATACCTACGTAGGTTTTGAACATTTTTATCCAACTTTTCGTGTGAGGATAAATCAGAATCATAAGCCGTTTACAGTAGATCATTTCGCTTCCTCTTCATACTTCTCACTGTTATAGCTTCCATAAGATTATAATACAATGGAGGTCTGGTCTTCTCTTCCTTTACCACTGTTCTATTCTCCTTTTTTTCCGTTAATCTATAGTATTCATTTTCAGTGAGTATAAAAATACGTCTGGAGAATGTTAAAGGCTGACGATTCATCTTTTTATTGATGACAAAACACATACAATAGGGGTTATATTAGCGTCCAAAAGATTCCCTCTACCAGTCTGAATCAAAACTTTACGCTGATCATCAACTGTCCCTCTACCACTTAGTTTATGAAGTTTCTTCTTGTAACGCTGCAACTCAATAAACTGCTCAGAATCAAGAGGAATATTACCTAATATAATATTTTTAACACTTTCCATCAATGATTGAAACAAATCTGAGTTGGCTTTTTCGACTATAGCGGTTTTTCCTTTCTTACTCAGATCATCCAGAGCTAAAATCGCCATTCTATTTTGCATCATTCATGTTGAGACTTTCATCTTTATCTTCTCCCTCCTCCTAGCACACTTTTAAATAAGCCAGGAACTATATTGCTGATAATAGGTCCTAGTAGAGCAGATAAAAATCCTCCTTTTTGCAATACAACTTTCTTATCATCTAACGTTGGTCTTCTTACTAAAGCGCTAATATCCTTCGCGTTCCGCTGCAACTAATTATACTGAGATGTTGTCAATGGTATTGTTCCATTTATAATAGCTTTAGCATATACCATTAGAGTCATAATAAACTCCTTTTTGGCTTTGGCTATAACAGACTTTTGAATAGCAAAGGTTGCATTGTTGAGCGATAACAACACAGCAGCATTTCTTGTTAATTTTTTCTCCAAAGCTTTAGTCATTATAACGCTTTCGTGTTGCGTCGTTGAATAAAAAAATATGATTGAGGTGAAACGAACAGTAATTGTACTTGTATCCTTTTACTTGGGTACATACAATATCATAGGGAGATCTGATGTAAAGTTTCCCAATAGTCTATGTTGATCATTCGTTTGTTGAGTCGTATCTATTCGTAAATAAGAGTATGGTTTTTTAGTTGCGTCTTCAAAGGCCTCTTGTACATATTTTACTTTTGATGGAAAACATTGTCAAGCCAAATATGAAATAGAAGAAGCATCTCTAGGGTTTTTAAAAAGAAAAAAATAATGACTATTCAAGGAAATTGTACGATTTCCTTTTAAAAACAGATTCTGAACAATAAAAATTACACTTATGTTCAAATGATGACTATGTTTTGTATACACAGCGTTGGCATCGGCTTTACCAGAAACTTCATCCATGAGATCATCAATTATCAGCCATCGATTTTGACGATCTTTTGGAAAACTCACTGTTATATCTATCATGCCTTCATTAAAAATCACTCCTGGTACATCATCAAAGGCTTTTTGATAGGCTCCATAACAGTAGTGAATTTCTGTTGGTTAGGGTTACGCTATAGTCTGACTAGCTTCAATCATTCCAAAAATCGCTTGTGTCTTTCCTGATCCAGTTGGTCCTGCAATCATTGCTGTAAAAGGAGATCGCATCCTTGGGTCATAGTCTTCAGGATTCCCGTTCATCATAAAAAGATGTTCATCAACCAACAGTAGTTTCATTTAAGATTCCAATAGGAGAGTTTCTCGCTTTTTGTATTTTTTCCATAGCTTCTTCATACATACTAAACTCAGTAACACCTCCAAAAGTGGAAAATCCTGCGACAGATACCAAAATCATCATAATCATCAACGCTTTACGCTTCATACTCAGTAATACATCTATCATATCACACGTAGTACCATCAACGGTATCAACTTCATTCATTGGTCTCATCTCAACATCATCCTCCGTCGACATCTTCACTTCCAATACCAATTCAATCATATCACGTTTCATTTTTATACAATGTAAAAACTATCAAAAAAATCAAATGCCATACATTCAAAATCTAGATGCCATAAAAGTTCAAATTAAGTAAAAAAATAATCAAAACTCAAATACCACTTAAATGCCACTTAAATGCCACTCAAATGCCCCTCAAATGAATTGCAATATTAACTCGGCGAATTCATTCAACGCCGTAACCCATTGCATCACCCCGGATTTTGACCCCACAAAAAAACACTTGGTAGGGAGATCCGCTCATATATTACTACTAACAATCCCTCCACTGCTTGATCCCCGGTTTAAGAAATTAACCAACCTATCGAAGCGACAAGTTGATGAGTTTTACGAGAGTATCTCTGTGGGAGCAGCTAGGCTTTCTTCAACACCGGTTGATGCAGCAGCACCAATAGTAAG
>CALYOO010000728.1:0-15052 GCA_945261195.1 Cryptosula pallasiana
GTTGTGGTAAGATGTTTAAATTGGGGAAGATGCATGAGCCTGGCCGAGTTCTTTCAAGACATTTTTTTGCTCACTTGTTTATTTTTTATTGTTTATGCGGAAAATCACATACAACTTTGAGAGAACTCCAGCAACATACTTGTATTTTGAAAACTAAAATGTTTTTTGTTGTTGATATTGCTAGTTATAATAATTTTGTTTTATTTATTAATAAAAAATATTCTGAGTTAGTTATGAACATTACTTTTCCAAAAATTTTTATGTTAGTATATCTCTATCCAATAGAAGGTTATTTTTCTGGAAACATCGATTTAGATTTTGAATTAGGGTGTAAATGGTTGGCAGTAGCTAAAAAACCGGTTGCTGGAGATCGAAAGCTTTTACTTAAAACCCAGCGTAAAAAAATGAGAGCACTTATATCTTCAGATTCTGATTTTTCAGAAACTGAAGAAAGTAATAATGACTTAATTTCTGTTGCTAGTTCACAGTGCAGTCCAAAAACCAGTGTTTTAGAATCTAATACAACAGATAACCCACAAACTCAAGTAGATTTAAAACAAAGCCAAAAGATTGATATAACTTCACTTAAATTAATTTTGAATATAAAAGATGGACTGAAAAAAAGGGTTTTAATGATTGTGTTAAATTGAAATTAGCATCTATTAGACAGAAAATGCAAAAAAATTCAGATTTTTCTCAAGAAGAAATTCTTGTATTAACTGCACTCTTAGGTGAGTTTTAAAATTTTTATTTCACTATATTTTTTAATATTATCATGGCTCTGGAATAGGCTTTATGCAACTATCCTATTTTATAATTTCTTACCACGAAATATATAGTTAATAGGATGTTTTTTTATAAATACTCTCTATATATATATTATATATACAGACAATAGTCTGTGTTTTTATGAATACTTTATTCATATGTATACACTTCATGTAAAATTGTTCCGTCATTAGTTTACCTAATGCATTATTTTTATTTGTTTTGTGGTTGAGAACTCCATACGCTTCATTCTTACTGTATTACTTTGCATAATATTACAAAATAAATATTACATCAACTACCTTCATACTGCATCCAAGTGATGAAACAGTAAATTTCACATCTGTATTACTGAATCTATAGCATTGTTATGAAAAAGACTATAATTACTTAATTAT
The DNA here is from genome assembly GCA_945261195.1 of Cryptosula pallasiana. Classification (NCBI taxonomy): domain Eukaryota; kingdom Metazoa; phylum Bryozoa; class Gymnolaemata; order Cheilostomatida; family Cryptosulidae; genus Cryptosula; species Cryptosula pallasiana. The sequence goes on from CALYOO010000728.1 coordinate 1,167, forward strand.
TATGTCATATCGTGACAAACTATCAACACCCAATTCACATAACTGTAAAACCTAAAGTATAATGCTTGTGGTTGTAAAAAGTCTTCTACTGTTTTGGTTTCTCAAACAAATTATAAAACATTTTTCACAATTTTTTTGTGTAAAAGCGGAGTTGTCTTACCATTTTGACACAATGTGCCGACAACTTTTACATATTTTTTCAAAAACGAAGTTTAGAAATTATAAATGGGAGTTGTCTTAACATTTTTGAAAAATGAGACGATAACTTGAAATATTTATTTTTGTGTCGGAACATTGAAATTTTGTAACATTTTAGAGTTGTAACCCCGAAAGTTTTACAAATTGGCTAAATTACTAATGTTAAATATGAATAAAATACTTTATTACACTAAATATATACAAATTATTGCACAATACAAATAATATATAATTTAATGTTCATGAGTTGTTGCTGATAGATTTGGCGAGCCGACGGTCATTCACTTGTACACGTATTCTATCTAAAAGCATACATAGATGTCGTTATAACAACTACATTATACTATGGTGAAAAATACGGCTATTAGCAGTTACTTATTACTAGTGAAGATTAACATACCTTAATTAAATTTCCGATATTGAAATCCTGCTAGCTTCGCTTGAAATGTGATTGTCATCTTCATTGCTTTTCTCACTATCATTGTCGACAACTTCATCTTTTTCCTCAAATTTTTTGTTTTCAGAGTCATCATCCGTCATATTATCATCTTCTTTATCAGTATAAGCATCAATGTTATCCTCGTCATCATCATCATCAGCAGCATCATCAGCAGCAACATCATCATCATAACTTTTCATCAGCTCAGCATCATCAAATAGAGAAAGTCTGAAAGCTATTCCTTCTTTTTCACTTGAAGTAGATAGAAGCATCAAAGCTTCTTCAACACTCAGAATCGTGAGAATGTGTTTCTTTGTGCCGCTTTCAGTTGTCATCGTACTTTTATAGTGGATCATACCACATTCATGATTTTTGATCTTCAAAACATTCTCAGGAGGGACAACAATCTTCCCAGTCATCAAAGATCCGTCATTCATCATGTATCTGTAAGTGACAGTGTGAGTGATACGTAAAGGCGATGTATCTTGTTTTCGTTTTCGCTGCTTCGACTTCAAATTTTTCCAAACTGAAAGTCTAGTGAATGTCAGAAGAGTGTTGACAGGAATATTATCGAAAGTGATGATATCAAAGTATGCTTGCAACTGTTTCAATGATTTTTTTCTCAAGATTTTGGCTATAACTCGTTGTTTTAGCCCTTGATGATGATTATCTCCTACAATACGCAGATCGGGTTGATTTTCTTCTAGCTTTCCCATGTACACTAGGATTTGTGAAGAGCCGGGATCAAGTTCCTGTAGCTCCACCGTAAGTTCTTTGTCAATCAGTGACTTGACTCGAATTCGATGATTGTTTTTTAAAACATATTCATAGTCCAATATACCATAATCTCCAACGTAATTAACATCGAAAACCTCCAATATTGTAGGAATTGGTAAATCCAACAAACTCACAAAATTTCCGATTTCCAACATTCCTTTCTGCATAGCTCCTGTCATTATTCCACCCATCTCGAGCAATTCAAACTCTCTAAGTTTGTTTACGGTATTATTCTTGCTGTTGCTGAATAAAAAGGAAATTGAAGCTCGAGATAATGTCACTGTCGGTTTTTTGATATCCTCTGTTCGTTTGACTTCACTGTTCTCATGCAGATATGTGTAGTCCTGTGTGGGACTCAAAGGAGAGTCAGCTGAAACTACATGATGTTTCATTGCTATATCAGCATGAGTATTGGTGTTTGAGCGAGAAGATGTATAATTAAAGGTGTTAGGATTGGATCTTCTATCATCAATGTGAATGCCGTTGGTGGTGGAAATGATGGTTGTAGTGGAAATAGAGTTAGTGTTGTTGGTAGCTGTGGTTGGTTCAATATGGAGCTTAGGAAGTGCTTTGGAGTGTGATGTCATCATACCTGCAAAAAGTAAAAAAACTTAGTTTAATGATGTAAATATACTGAAATTATTGTTTTATTAAAAGATTGTTTTTAAAAACTAAGATTCAAAAACCTAGATGTTTCAATTAATTAAAAACAAATAATTATTTTAGTGCTTCTTACCTTGTTGCTCTCCTAATAGCTGTAGTAGATGTTGCTCCTCTGTTAGCCGCTGTAGAACTGGATGCTTTCTGTGTGAAAACGATGGCTCTTATATAGCTAAAGTTGTACTGATTAAAGCCTATGAACCCCATCTCGTGTCAATCTCTATGAATCAGCATCTTTTCACGCAAAGGAAAGTCAATGTTTTCGCGGGAATAAATGAATTATTTTCACGCGAATACAAACCAATGCTTTCGCGGGAATAAATATTTTAGTTTCACGCGAATGGAAACCATTGCTTTCGCGGGAATAAATGATTTTATTTCCCGCGAATGAAAGTCAATGTTGTCGCGGGAATAAATACTTTATTTTCACGCGAATACAAAGCGTTGCTTTCGCGGGAATAAATAATTTATTTTCACGCGAATAGAAACCAATGCTTTCGCGGGAATAAATGATTTTATTTCCCGCGGATGAAAGTCAATGTTGTCGCGGGAATAAATACTTTATTTTCACGCGAATACAAACCGTTGCTTTCGCGGGAATAAATAATTTATTTTCACGCGAATAGAAACCAATGCTTTCGCGGGAATAAATGATTTCATTTCCCGCGGATGAAAGTCAATGTTGTCGCGGGAATAAATACTTTATTTTCACGCAAATACAAACCGTTGCTTTCGCGAGAATAAATACTTTATTTTCACGCGAATGGAAACCGTTGCTTTCGCGGGAGTAATTAAATTATTTACTCCCGCGAAAGCAACATTCCATTCGCGTGAAAATAAAACTTGTATTCCCGCGAAAGCAACGGTTTGTATTCGCGTGAAAATAAAGTATTTATTCCCGCGACAACATTGACTTTCATTCGCGGGAAATTAAATCATTTATTCCCGCGAAAGCATTGGTTTCTATTCGCGTGAAAATAAATTATTTATTCCCGCGAAAGCAACGGTTTGTATTCGCGTGAAAATAAAGTATTTATTCCCGCGACAACATTGACTTTCATCCGCGGGAATAAAAATCATTTATTCCCGCGAAAGCAATGGTTTCCATTCGCGTGGAAATAAATTATTTATTCCCGCGAAAGCATTGGTTTCTATTCGCGTGAAAATAAACTATTTACTCCCGCGAAAGCAACAGTTTCCATTCGCGTGAAAATAAGTTATTTATTCCCGCGACAACATTGACTTTCATTCGCGGGAAATTAAATCATTTATTCCCGCGAAAGCATTGGTTTCTATTCGCGTGAAAATAAAGTATTTATTCCCGCGACAACATTGACTTTCATTCGCGGGAAATTAAATCATTTATTCCCGCGAAAGCATTGGTTTCTATTCGCGTGAAAATAAATTATTTATTCCCGCGAAAGCAGTGGTTTGTATTCGCGTGAAAATAATTCATTTATTCCCGCGAAAACATTGACTTTCCTTCGCGTGAAAAGATGCTGATTCATAGAGATTGACACGAGATGAAGTTCATAGGGTTTAATCAGTACAACTTTAGCTATATAAGAGCCATCGTTTTCACACAGAAAGCATCCAGTTCGACAACAGCTAACTGAGAAGCAACATCTACTATAGCTATTAGGAGAGCATCAAGGTAAAAACTTAATAAATTACAGTTTTTACTCATGCATTATTTATTATACTAAAACAACTGAAAAAAATTAATTATCTGTTTTTTTTAGATTCATTCACAAAAAATGGAAATAGTTAACAACACAGAATCAGAAACTCAGCCTAAACCTTTGACTCGAGAGGACTTGATACTTCTACAAAACCTATGCAATAAAAAAATTGAAGAGAGAGTGCGAATTATCTCAAACAATTGTAAATTCATCCAGAAAGACTTGATAAAACAGCTAAATAATTTTCGAACTGAATCTTTTCTAACATTAAAGCTCTTAGGGAATGAAGTTACATCAGACATTCAGAGATTACATTATGTATTACAACAACGACAATATCAACTAGAACAGGTAAGCACACCAATTTCTATCGAGTGTGCTTGTAAAGATCTTGCTCTAAAAAAAAGAAACATGCAACGACAGTCCGCTCAAAGACAAGCTAGAAGGGTAAGGACTCAACAACGTAAGGCACGACAAGCTACAAAAACATCTGATTAACAGTCAATTTTTGATGATAAGGTAATAATTAATAAAAAAAACACTATTTAGTAAAAGTTTGTAGTTGTTTTAAATTTTCTGTTTAACCATTTTATACTAATACATAACTTTCATTTTTGTTTAATTATCCTATGCTAATACATAACTTTTTATTTTAGTTCATTATGGAATCAAAAGTACATAGAACAGAAGTCTTCCTTCCTAAGATATAACATCAGTACATCAAGTACATCAATGATGACATTGTAAAAAAGATTATGTATTAATTATCATTACAAGTTGTAGTGCTTTGTATTACTTAGTATTTACTAACTCTAGGTATATTATACAAGGATATTTTCCTACTTATTATGTAATAAATGTATATAATCATATATTGGTTTAATGTAGTTATATCTCCTTGTTCTTCTCTCCTCTCTCTCCAAATATCATATGAGTTCGAGTTATGTAAAACAATTATCAAAACTTAAATGCCATACATTCAAAATCTAGCTGCCATATGAGTTCAAATTAAGTAAAAAAAATAATCAAAACTCAAATGCCACTTAAATGCCACTCAAATGCCACTCAAGTACCCCTCAAATGAAATACAATATAAACTCGGCGAATTCATCCAACGTCGTAACCCATTGCCTAAACTCCAAGATCAAATCCACAAAAAAACACTTGGTAGGGAGATCTGCTCATATATTACTACTTGTATCAAAGTTGTTTGTGCTTAAATTGAGGAATATAATGATATGGGATATAATAATATGTTACCGTGGAAGAGATGAGAGTATATAGCAGTACTAATATTAATGAGCAGTATTCAACCACAGTATTATCAACTAAAAATGATTTTTAAACAAAAAAGAAAAACAACTACTTTTATACAACAATGATAAAATAATATTAATAAAAATAGTAATGACAATTATAATAATAATGTTGGGGAAACGTACAGACGATCGACACCAGGTGACACTCGACCCACTAACAGTTCTATGTAACATTCATTCAGCCTCGGCCTACTAGCATTTATATTATCCCAGTACTAGTGTAACTAACGTTCGGCAACAGCCCATTTTCTTATTAGATATTTTTTCTTATATATTATATAGTATTGCGTAAAGGCAGCACTTCACAGTAAACAAACACACATGTGCATAATTATTCAGTCATGACGAAGTGCTGCCCCCCCTTTTGTTATCTAGGCCAATCAGGCCAGGTGGGTGTAGCCACCTTTTGTTCTATGCTGCCTGGCACAAACATTATGTAATCTGCATTGTATAAATATTTGTGTTTTGTATTCAATAAACCAGAGTTAACATGGCACTCTCACTGCTTCTTTGAATCCTTTCAATAAGCACCTTGCGCACTCACACAAAGAATAGCTGGCAAGCTAAGTGGAACTAGCAAAGAGCAACATACAAAGACTACTGCAGCAGCAGTAACACATGCAAGCACTGCATACATACAGTGAATAATTACAAAGATGAGCAGCTACTTGGACAAGTCAATTAGCAGAACGAGCAATAGTCAGTAGAAAGTGGTCAGTCCAATCGACTTACACTGCACACTACCTTCGGGCGTGTGATACTGGAACGATTGTTCCACCTGCTAATTCGACCCTACGCAGTTATCCTGCCGAACTAGAAATCAGTGGAAAGTGAGGTAGTTGTGACAACTCCTCACTGTGTACAGCTTACGAGCTTGCAACGCTGCAAATCGAGTTCGGTCAGCCTAACTTGCTGACCTTGGGCTTGCGAGAGACGAGACGCTGTATTGCCCGAACATACTCATTACTGTGGGCCGCTGTACAGGTGACAGCTACCACACCACCCTAAAATCCTGTACAATAACATTAATAATAATCAATGACTAATAATTAATATTTTTTTGTTATTTTTGATTTTACTAAATAAATAATAAGAACTACTTTTACTATTATTATCACTTTTATTATTACTCTATATAGCCATAATAATAATAATAATAACAATAACAATAACAATAACAATAACAATAAAAATAACAATAACAATAACAATAACAATAACAATAACAATAACAATAACAATAACAATAACAATAACAATAACAATAACAATAACAATAACAATAACAATAACAATAACAATAACAATAACAATAACAATAACAATAACAATAACAATAACAATAACAATAACAATAACAATAACAATAACAATAACAATAACAATAACAATAACAATAACAATAACAATAACAATAACAATAACAATAACAATAACAATAACAATAACAATAACAATAACAATAACAATAACAATAACAATAACAATAACAATAACAATAACAATAACAATAATAATAATAATAATAATAATAATAATTAATAAAAATGAATGAAAACAACAACAAAAATAACCATAAAAACAATAAAAATAATAATAATAATAAAAATAATAACAATAAAAATAATAATAATAAAAATAATAAAAAAAAATAATACTGTACGGGAAGAACTGCGAACACTCTGTAACAGAAACAAGGGACAGTAACGATTCTAATTATTACATTTGTTCTATTTTATCACGTGCATACAACGATCGCTGTTATAGTCTCGATGCCATTTTATTATTTATCACATGTTATCCATTTATCACGAGGCTGTATTTTGGCACCGCCTCTTGTGTATATAAGTACGTTTTGGTCTCCTCACAAGGCAGTATCCCTGGGGAGACTCAACTGGTTTTATTCTATTCAGAATACAAGCAGCATTCACTCTTTCAAGCTTATACTTGATACACTTTGACAGACGACTAGACTGCTCACAAGATAACCGCTCCTACGACCTATAGGTCCAAGTAGCATTCAGTGTTATCCGACGACAGTAGCCAGACGACAGCCGTTGTTCGGCAGGCAGTAGCTTCTAGTGCTCTTCCCCCCAGCTGACATGCTGATGGGTGGACGCCAGTAAGCCTACCTGACCAACAGACTGTCGAGACAGACGAGTAGCTCTCTTGCCTAGAGGTAGTGCAGGTAGCTACCGATATAACTAGTAAACAGTTATAGAAAATTCCTGCACATTGGTGGCAGCAGTGGGATCGGCGAATCCCCTGACGAGAACCTCTAGGACAAGGCAGAGCAGGACGGCAGACCATGGCTAGCAGACGACGAGCCATGAGCGTTGACCGCGATCCTACTACTAGGATCATGGGTCAACTGACGAATATCCTGGACAAACTGACAGATGCACCCCCACCAGCCCTCATTCAAGGCTCCTACGTACGATGGCACTGGGGACGTCCAGTATTTCATCCAACGCTTCCAGGAAGTGTCGGAGGCAAATAATTGGGCACCAGCGACGGCCATCATACACCTGAGGCAGTCCCTACAGGGGAAGGCGCAACAGTGTGGAAGGGGAGAGACGATGTGGGCAATTGTGGACTCCCTAAAGGCAAGCTTCGGGCTCACCCGCCGAGAGGCTAGGGCCAGACTATCCGGCTACCGAAAGGAGCCGCGGCACTCACTAAGAGAGCACGCACTGGCCATAGAGACCCTGGTGGAGACCGCCCATGACGACTCCGCCCGCATGCAACGGAACGAATATGCTTTAGAGCATTTTCAAAATACGCTAGGCAATGCCTACCTACAAAGGCACCTCCTGGCTATACAGCCGACCTCTCTGGAGGCAGCTGTAAAAGCAGGTAATGAATACCTGCAGATACAGCCGACCTACACTGGACCCAAGGTTCGGACGGTAGAGATAGAAGAGGAGGAGTGCCAACAAGTTAAGACACAAGGGACGACCCCTGGAATAGAGGCTCATCTAGAAACACTGGCCAAGGCCCTCAGCAACCTCACACAACAAGTGGCCGACCTCAAAGCAACCCAGCCAGACAGCACACCTGCTCGACCACCCAAAAGGGTCGTCAAATGCTGGAAGTGCCAGAGGCTGGGACACACCCAGAGGGAGTGCCGTCAAGACACCTACCAGGGAAACGCAACAGGCCCGCAGCAGTAGGGAAACCTACTGGCTGCAGATGGGACCCTAGAACCAAGAAGCCAGACAGGTCTGGAGGACAGACCCAGGATGGGTGGCAGGAGGTGAGGCATCCAGCCTACGCCCCACCCATACCACAGCCGGTACCGGTTCAGACCCGGAACAGGTTTGCCAACCTGTCCGCCCTAGAAGGAGACTCCTCAGATGATGAGGAACCACCGCCAGTTCTCACTGGAGCACACACCAAAAGAAAGAGGCCAGCCAAGCAGTGGCGAAGACAAGCGCAGACTCCTGCCCAGTACGGGAGAGAGCCCCAAGTACCGCCTGGACTGCTAACAGAGGCCACCCCCCTCACATCGTGCGTGAACCAGATGGAACGACCGCATAAGTCCAGCTATTACCTGCCGGGCAAGGTGGAAGGGAAGACCGTAACCTACCTGATAGATACAGGTTGCAACACCAACCTGCTATCAAAAAGCGTGTACGACAAACTGTCAGACAGCCGGAAAGCCACACTGCAAGAGTACGACTCCCATGGTTTAATGGCAGATGGGACTAAACTCCCATTCTACGGTCTACTCAGTGTGTCAGGACGAGTACGGTCTGTAGCATATACAGAGACGTTCGTCGTCACGCAGATTAGCGAAGATGTCCTCCTCGGGATGCCGTTCTTGGCTAATCAGAAGTGCCGTATGGGCTTTGATCAACCAGTACTGGTCATGCAGGACCGGGAGCTGGTGTGCACCGACCGTTATGGGAGGGCACTGATCTCCAAGGTCCAAGTACTTCGGAAGACAGAGATCCCCCCTCAGACAGAGGCTACCATACCGTGTCATCTTACCGCACGGAGCTACTGTCCACAGGGCGTGATCCAGAGTTTACCAGGGAGCCTACCCTTGGCTACAAGTGTAAACTCGCCGGACGAACAAGGACGGGTGTTGGTCAGATGCCTCAACCCTACCTCGAACGTGTTAAGCCTGCCGGCCGGCGAGGTTATCGGAACGTTCACAGGGGTAGCGGCCGATGAGGTACAGCAGACTACCCCCGGGGTCACAGCCGGGTCGGACCCGATAGGTTCATCAGTACCTGACCACTTGGTGGAACTGTATGAGCAGGCGAGCAGAGGGTGCAGGGACGAGCAGCAGATGGAGCAGTTGAGGGGATTGCTTAGGAAGTACGAGGCCGTGTTTAGCAAAAATAGCGGAGACATTGGCCGTACTGACCTTGTAGAGCATGCCATTCCAGTTGCCGAAGGCGCCCGACCCGTTCGGTTACCTCCACACAGGCTAGGACCTGAGAAGGAGGCCGAGGCTGAACGGCAAGTGAAGGACCTGCTAGAGAAGGGACTGATTGAACCCGCAGATGGGACCTGGAGCTCCCCGGTGGTGCTGGTACGCAAGAAAGACAGCACGTGGCGGTTCTGCATCGACTATCGGAGGCTAAACAATGTCACTAGGCAGGACGCCTATCCTATACCTAGGATAGACGAGTCCCTTGATGCCCTAGCTGGCAGCAAGTATTTTAGCACGTTGGACCTGACCAGTGGATACTGGCAGGTGCCGTTGGATGCAGACGCCCAGGAGAAGTTGGCATTTATCACCAGGAGTGGGCTATGGCGTTGGAAGGTGCTGCCTTTCGGGCTGACCTCAGCCCCCGCCACGTTCCAGCGTTTGATGGAACGAGTGCTGCAAGGGCTGCACTGGAAAACGCTGCTACTATACCTGGATGATGTGATCGTGATCGCACCCGACTTTGAGACTCACCTGCAGAGGCTAGGGGAGATGCTAAGTAGGCTACAGCAGGCCAACCTTAAGGTCAAGCCGTCCAAGTGCGAGCTACTGCAACAACGGGTCAAGTACCTGGGGCATGTAGTAAGTGCGGAGGGCGTCGCCACTGACCCGGAAAAGGTACAGGCCGTAGCCGAATGGACACCCCCCAGGGACATCAAAGGACTACAAGCCTTCCTCGGCACAGCAGGGTACTACAGGCAGTATCTGCCAGGGTACGCCACCACTGCTAAGCCTTTGACTGTCCTGACCAGCAAGGACACCCCCTGGAAGTGGGGAGAGGAGGAGCAAGTGGCCTTTGAGCACCTGAAGCAGGGACTCATACAAGCCCCAGTACTAGGCTACCCTATCCTGCCAAAACCTATATCCTGGATACGGACGCCAGCGCCGTTGGATTAGGGGCAGTGCTGTCACAGGTACAGGACGGACAGGAAAGGGTCATCGCTTACTATAGTAAGACCCTAGCACCCGCCGAACGGAACTACTGCGTGACTCGGCGCGAGCTACTGGCTGTCATCAAGGCAGTCAAACACTTTCGACCGTACCTCTACGGTCGGGGGTTCAAGCTCCGCACCGACCATGCATCTTTAAGGTGGCTGTGCCGGCGGAAGGAGCCGTCCAACCAGATTGCGAGGTGGCTGGAGATTCTCGCCGAGTTTGTATACAAACTCGAGCACAGGGCTGGCAAACAGCATGGGAATGCTGACGGGTTGAGCAGACGCGAACCTTGTATGGACTGCCGTCAGTGTAGTGCCATAGAGCAGCGTGATGGTGGGCCATGCTGAACTTGCCAGGGCCCCTGGATCAGAACTCCAGTTAGCGAGGCCTCCTATCTCAGAGGACGTGCTACCCAGAGGCCGACAAGACGATCCTGTACCAATGAGAAGCCGAGAGGTAAAGGCAGACATGCCAGAGCTGTGTGTGGTCACCATTACAGAACTGGTTGAACAACAGCGCACCGGCCAGAACCCAGTGGCCAGGATGTACCAGGAGATCAGCGGTGGCAGGCCAGTGACCAAGAGAAAGTTGGAAGAGGGGAGTAGAGAGCTGCGGGCGCTCTACAGTCGCAGAGAGGCCATGGCAGTACAGCCAGACGGCACTCTAACTATGCAAATAGCCCCCAAAGGTCGGACCAGGCTATGTGTAGTCTGTCCGTCGTCCCGACGACGACAGGTAATATGGGATACGCATGCTGGTGTAAATCGCACCAGAAACCGGATCCAACTCAACTGGTACTGGCCAGGAATGTCTGCCGAGGTACGAAGACTGGTCAAGTCCTGCGAGACCTGCCAAGTGGCCAAGAGAGGGGGAATACAGCCAGTCCAGGAGAGACAGAGGTTGTTCGCCGGCAGGCCTTTTCAAAAGGTAGCCGTGGACCTGGTTGGGCCTCTCCCAGAGACCAGGCAAAGGAACAAGTGGATCCTGGTGTTATCCGACCACTTCACACGGTGGCACGATGCTATTGCCATTCCGGACGCCACCACCCCTACAGTCGCCACGGCCCTTGATGAAAGGGTGTTCTGCTACTGGGGACTACCAGAGGAGCTCCACACAGACCAATGAGCACAGTTTGAGTCGCGACTCATGGCTGAACTCTGCGTCCTGTGGAATGTCGATAAGACACGCACCACGCCCTACCACCCACAGGGTAACGGAGTAGTAGAGAGACAGAACCGGACATTGGGGGACTCTCTACGGACACTCCTGCTCAGGCGCGGACAAGAGGAATGGGATCTGTTGCTGCCCCAGATAATAAGGGCATTCCGCGACACCCCACACTCCGCGACGGGAGAGACTCCGAACTACCTCATGCTAGGCCGGGAAGTCAGACTGCCCGACCAGCTGGATGGTAGGCCCGCAGACACAGACAAACAGCTGGTGACTGAGTACGCCATCCAAATGCAGGCAGACCTGAAGGCAGCTCACGATCTGCTCAGAGAACAACAGGTGGAGATCAGACAGGACGATACGGAAGAGCCACCACTCTACGTACCCGATGACTTGGTCGTGTTAGAAAACAAGAGGAGGGTGAAGGGTAGTAACCCTAAGTTACAGCCCAGCTTTGTTGGACCATATCGAGTAATGGAGGCCTATCCCAACCACACCTATCGGATAGAAAAGGATGGGCAGACGTCCATACAAAATTAGCGGCGCCTGAAGGAGTACCGACCTTGCCATGAGCCCGCGGGAAGGGCACCCGCAAATAGGGAAGCCGCCCTACGCTCCAACATGAAGGGTGCAGCCAGGCAAAGAGGTCGTCCCCCCACAGTCGGTATCAGACAGCCACCAAACCCTGGTGCACAGCCGGCAGAAATCAGGAAGATACCAGAGGAAAGAGGGACCACCCAAACAAACCTACAGGCGCTGGAACGCCAGCTCAATCAGTTGCAGGCTCTAATGTAGCAAGCAGTTGGACGAGCTGAGCCCCAACGACCCACAGACAGGGGCTGGGAGATGGTACCCAACAACAACACACGACTAAGTCGACACGAACAATGGGAGAGAGATAGGGAGTGGCCAGCGCTACCATATAATGGTGCGCCCAGTCCACCTCCCCCTCAAACTCCCACCACCAGAAAAAATGATGCCGACAGTCAAGAGACAGAACCAATGGTGGAAGGTGCCACCCCGAGTCACCAGACGATGGATGAAGAGCTAGTCATCAGTGAAAGGCCAACAGAGACAGGCAGGCCCAAGAGAAACACTAGGCCACCGTCGAAGTTGGCTGACTACCAATGCTATCAGATGACCAACGAAGAGCCAACTCAACAACACAACCCATTACTGTCACCTACAGTAATGAAGCAATACCTAACACCTTCGGAACACAGTAACACTCCAAAAAATATATTATTGGAGTTAAAACGATGTTCTGAAGGTGAGGCATTGCCCAACACACTAGAAAATGCGAAAAATTACTGGAGAAAGCTAGCCGCACACCAAGAAATAAAAGTAAATAACGAACTCACCTCTCACGACGATGCCAAGACTTACACCGACGAACAAATACCAGGGGGAAACAACACCCGGTATAGTTCTATTACTAGAGCACTAGCGGATGACTCTATGTATAGTAGGTCACTTGCAACACGAAGCCCCACAGCTAAACACTTGAGCGATGACGTAGGGGGAAACAACCACGTGGGCTGATGACGTAAAAAGGGAGGGTGCAAAACCATCCAATCAACGAGGTGCTGTCCCCACACAGCGGCAAACTTGTACTCAGCAAAACGAGGAGCTATCACTTGGCAGCAAGATTTCAAGCAGCACACACGAACTACAACTACTCTCTACAGAAGAATTAATTAAAACAACAACAGCAGCAGTAGAGAAAATGAAGCAACGAAAGCAAGGGAAGTTAGACGTATCGTTGGAAGAAGATGCCGCCATTGCAGAACAAATAGTCGGAGAGGAAACACCTAATGAAGGTGGCCAGCGAGTTGGAAACAAGACAACCTCCTTGCACCAACCGCGTTGCTACAAAAGAAGAAATGCATGCTAAAAGACAGACACAGATAGGACAAGAAGTAGTGCAGGTAAACAAAATCTCTGTTGCCGAGGAGCTGAGAGTAACAACACAGCCGAGCGAAAGAACGGCAACCCGTACTACGTGGCTGTCCAGTAAAACACTCACAGCCCTGAAGAACATGATCACAAAGGTGGGAGATACAGACGACGAATGGCAGTGTGACATGTGCAACTACACCAACGGCCGCAAGCGGGTGGTGTACCACACACACCAACATTATGTGTTTTATTTTTGCACCTGTGGCAAACAGTCTGCATCGAGAGATGCATTGCGCAAACACATTACTAAGCAAAATAAATCAACCGCTCACGGAGGACCTCTAGCCCCCCTGTATGAGGTGGAT
>CALYOO010000729.1:0-15000 GCA_945261195.1 Cryptosula pallasiana
GCTCTTGGAGATCTAAAGCTTTTGCTTAAAAACCAGTTTAAAAAAAATTTGAAAGTATGAAAGCTCTAATATCTTCAGATTCTGATCTTTCAGAAACTGAAGAAAGTAATAATGAATTAACTTCTGGTGCTGGTGCATAGTGCATTCCAAAAAACAGTGTTTTAAAATCTAATACCATAACAGATAATCCTCAAGCTCAAGTAGATTTACAAGAAAGCCAAAGGATTGATAATAAAAAAATTGATTTAAGTTCAGTTAAATTAATTTTGAATATACAAGATGGACTGAAAAAAAGGGTTTTAATGACTGTGTTAAATTGAAATTAGTTTCTATCAGACAAAAAATGCAAAAAACAATTCAGATTTTTCTCAAGAAGAAATTCTTGTATTAGTTAAGAATGGACCATCTGAACGAGTTACCAGCAGACTCTAACCTTCGGACTAGGATGAAGTTCTTGTTTGTGGATGAAATTCATTGTATAGTAAAGTGGTAGGTTCAATAATTGTTACATGTTCATCGCTTTTTATGTTCATAAAATCTTGCTTGCCTCATTTGCATGCATGCAAAGTTAGTATGTGTTTTAGTGTTTTCTTTGATTACATAAGATTTCCGCCATATGATTTTTACTTTACATACCTTTGGAAACCTTATGAAGTATATTTATTCCATTGATTGCATTGTTCACTTTATGTCTGTTTGGACATTGAACCACTAATTTATTTTTGTTGTTTGCTGACTTGACGTTGCCATTGTTCTTAAAGTTATAATGAAAACTTTAGGGGACAGGAAGGGACTGAGTCGAAAGCGTTTAGGAAGCAGTACGATGCCATCGGCTCAATTAGGACTTTCCTACCAGATATTGTTATTGTCGCAATGACAGCAACTGCCACCAAAATGGTTGTTAAAAGCATCACCAAATCTTTGCATATGGAAAACTTCACTACTATTCGAGTTACACCGAACAGATGCAACATCAGGTTAGTTTGTATGCAGATATATTTGTATATTTCTTGTTGACAGATGTTGGTGTGTGTGTACTTGCTGGTAGTAAATACTCGTTACTCGTTTTTCTTTCTATCACATATTATTTTTCATCACATATTATTAACAACACTAAATAGTTGCAGATACTATTGCATTCCCTTCATCAAAACTTCATTGATTGCAAAGCAGTCATTTGTTCAATTATATCATGATTTGTTCCCACTTTAGATACTCCGTTGTGAAGCTGAAATGTGTTGACATTGAAAGTGCATTTTGTTGGCTACATGAACACCTGCAGCAACAGGGGGAGAATTCCAAGAGATTTACTATCTTCTGCTGGCAGTAAGTGTGCTGGAAAATACAATGGAACATGGATAACCGAGAAACGGATAACTCAAACACTCGGTCCCGTTCCAGCACATTACAGTTTGCATGGTATAACTCAACCCAATTATGAGTAAAACTTTTTTAAAATTATACGTAGTAATACGTATTTAAAGCGCTAGGTGCCAACAGATAGCTACCAAGTCTGTTACCTGACCAACTATGATGTCTTTTACATTTCATGTGTGCGCAACAATGAAAAATAATTTGTAGTTGTGTGATAACCTTTTGCTTTGGTCCCTCGAAGTTTGAGTTATCCGTGTTCCACTGTGTTAGATTATAATTAAGGCTGTTGAACGATTAAAAAAATTGATTGCGATTAATCATTGTGATCTCCCAGTTAATCTTTGATTAATCAAATTTATAAACTTGACCCAAAAGTGCTAAATATTGTGTTAATCCTATTGATTTGTCATGTACTGCTACCAAAAGTTGATGAATTATAAGATAAGTAATGTGTTATATTGGTCATTTTCACAGTTATTATTTGTTTATTGCTTCACGTTACACCATTTTGTTCCAAGAAGTTGCAATTTTACTACCCAATTGTAACAGCAGCAGTAAAGTGTAGCATTATGGGGATTAATCTGTTTAATCTAGGTTAAAATCGTTAATCTGATTGATCTTATTTTGAAATTAATCTAGTTAATCTTATAATTAACACGATTATTTGACAGCCTTAATTATAATGTTTTGGATTTTTGTATATTCTTGCCTAGTTTGTTATCACGATATGTTGTTCACTACAGGAATTGAGGCCCGGCCACACTATCGCGTTTTTGCTACGAATTGATGAACAAATGCATTTTGCACATGAGTTAAACGATGAACAGTCTTCGTTTATTCATTTTGTTGATGCTGGAGGCCTGGAGGAATTGCCATTGTATCTGAAATCTGCCTCTATTTGGTAGCGATGGTGCTAGTACCTTTCTCAAAAAAACTGGACAGCACAATATTTGTTTTGCAGCGAAGTGGATTATTATGCTATTGAACAAGCCACAGTGGGTCTTGTGTCGCACAAGCAGCGAATAGAAAACACAGGATAGTGTGGTTGGACGTTTACTTTGTCAGCGCAGGCTTGAGGTAACCAAGCGTTACAATGCCTGCTAGCCATATTCCAATTGCATTTTTTACAGTTTAAAAAACATAGCAGCTATCCATCAATACCTCAGTTATCACCATGGACCACACCGTGTGCAGCAGTATCATTCAAAGATACCTAAAGACATCCAGGATGAGATTGCTGCTAATTTTAACAATCCCAACTCCCAACTGAAGATAGTCGTCTGCAGTTCCTGTTTCTCTATGGGTATGTCTGCGCTATATTGTAAAAGAAATGTGCCGAAACAGCAGATCAATTCTAATAATGGTTGAGTTGAAACCATAGATATCAGTCCTATATGCAGTGGTTAAAATGTCATTTTTGAAGGATTATTTTCATTTTCCCATTTCTTGAGATTTGCTTTTCGTAAATATTTCCTCAAACGCTGTTTGTGATATAAATGAGTAATCAAACATTGAGACAATCAGAGTCAGTTCTGTTTTGCCGGATTGAGCATTACACTGTGTCATTGAATCCATCTGTAATCTGAGATGCTGAAACATGCATAATGTCACTGGAACATTTCATACAGGCTGTTGGACATTTCATTGATGCCCCCCGTATTTTTTCCATATTTTTACCAACCGGAGTACTGTCTACACAACTAGTAGATTTATTAGTTTTCAATTGGTAATTTGTGAGAAACTTACAGAACAGTTAGTTATTTATATCAAACTTAGTCTCCAAAGGTTAACATAGGATTAGTTTTACATAATGTATACAAATGTTTGTTATCAATCGCATTGGTTTTTATAGGTTTAGATATTCCAGCAATCTATAATGTAATTCATTATGGAATGCCTGCAGACACCGATCAGTATGTTCAAGAGAGCGGTCGAGTTGGACGAGATGGCACATCCAGCCAGGCTTGCGCGCTGTACCACAGACACTGTAATGTAGGTTGTAATATGACTGACGAAGCAAAAGAGTTCGTCAAATTGAAAACTTGCCGAAGAAAATATTTTATGGACTACTTTGCGGAGACATCAGATTTTGGTTACTCCAAAGCATATGACTGCTGTGATGTCTGTGCTGCCAAATGTCGGTGTGATTCGCATCACATGAGCGACTCTTTCCTGTCGCTGCCTGAACTTTATTATGTGCAACTGTTAAATAGCAGTAGCAGCGAAGATAGCTCTTCATAAGTGGTAACAATTATTAACCTAGTATTGGGGAATTCTAATTAGCACTGTGTTTATTATATTATCATACTCATCTACATAGTATGGAGTGTTTGTTGGAGACAGCTAAAATAACATTTGTTACACGCTTTCACTATGGTTTATAGTTGTCCTTGGTAGTGGATTTAGATATAGCTAGAAGCCCTAGTAGCAAATCTGTTGCTAAAAGACGTAAATGAAAATTATACAACAGTGGCTTGAATGTTTTTTGCCTTTTCCTTCCATTATTTTATTTGTATCAACCAGAATATTATAAGGTATAATCTCTACAGCGAGCTGACAAGCAATATATTTCTATGATAAGTCACGTGTATGTGGCGACACATACATCTTCTGTGATAGTGCCTTGTCCACCACTCTTTTGTAATAAATTTTATTGATTTATTTGTTTCCCAGACAACTAGTCTGTAAATCTGAACATAAATTTACAGATATGTATAAAAATAAATGATGTAGGTTGGAACTGTAGTTTAAATTCAAAATGTACAAAAATCTATAAGTTTGTAGGTTTACAAAAAACAAAATACAAATCCTACGGTTCTTGCAAATATAAGTGAAAGTCAGTCAGTCAACATTGCATGCAAGTTGTATGTCAAGAATTCGATGTCCGTGGTATTTCTCATGACCATTATTGGCAAACCGTTCTCCAAAACCATTCAGCTAGGTGAGAAATGATTCGGTTCTCATTTCTCTGACTTTTACATCCATCCAGTCTAGTAATGCATGACTGTCAATTCTGGTTATTGGATCACGAATGGCGATCACTCAGCTCGGAGCTGTCGTCCACTGTCTTCAAAAAGTCTCCGTGGGTGTAGACTGTTGTACAAAATATCAAGATCTTTTTGATATTTCTCTTCACTAGGTCCATGTACACCTATGTGCCTGCCGACAGTGAACTCTTGCTGAAAGTTATCTAAAATCTTGCTGGTCATAGTTTGCGACTTGGAGATACGGTCTAGGACCTTCTGTGTAGGTTCTCCACGGTACAGGTAAAAATTGTCTTTAAAATCTTTGTTGTAATGCTCGACCAGCAGATCAGCAGGATAGTTGCTGTCTGGTGCTCCTCTCATGTTAATAAAGCGGTCTTGCTTTAAAGCTAGGGCCAGCTTATTACATTAAATTGTCTACCGGTTCAAAAACTCTTGTTCCAGTCCGTTGAGGGTCAGATCTTGTAAGTTTTTGGATCTTAAGAGCGACGGTGTATCACGTCTGACTATTTCACGCATCTCTGTTTGAATTTTACTACAAAAATTTACAGCATATGAGCAGCTAAGAAACTTGAAAAATATTCAACACTAAAAAAAATATATTTTTCCATGCAGCCAAAACTTAGCTGCAGTAGATGGTAAATAAAGCATGTATGTTGATCAACAGAAGCAGGAAACTGACATTAAGGCAGTTTTGTATTATAGACTGTTTAACTAAGCGAGGTTCACCTTACCAAGTGCCTGTTCCAAGGTTATATTATCAGAGACCTGTGCAGTCGGAGAACATTTGTGCCGAAGTTGCACCCCTTTGTAGATGCTAAAAATCAAAATATAATACTGCATATTATGACATAGCATTGACATCTTTTTTAAAACTTGGAGGCTAGAAATAAAGATAAGAAGTTCTGGCCAGAGCTATAATTTCATTTTTATACTTTGGTTTTCACATTCATTTTTTAAAGTAGGTATTGTCAGTTATTTAAGCAAATACAAAAACTTTGGTCAACTTCGCTTGGTGTGCGCTAGCTATTGTAACGCAAAAATTTTAGTTCAGTCGTATATCCCATTAGATAACAGTTATGAATGAAATATCATTGTTTACTCACGTCACTGCTAATCGATCTTACCTATGGACAACAGACACTCCAGGAAAAACTTTCTTTACCGCATATTCTACACTTTTGGATGACCCGCAAAGTTGAGCCAACAGATCATGTTGAGCAACTTCACTTCCCTGATCCGCCACTAATAATTCATTCACTCTTTCTGCAGAATAAATTTTACCATATTCAACCGCATGCTAACAACAACGAACAAATGCTGTCAAATCATAAACAAAACGCGGTTTAATAAATAACTGTTTTACAGCACTTAATTGCAGACGAATATTTTGTGCTAGCTTTTCTACCATCTTCTAGCATGTTTTGCTATTATTAGCTACCATAAACCCACTGACATTCAGTCATTCAAACAGCTTTGAACCAATACAGTGCGAACATCACTTGACATTACGAAAAACAACATAATGGTAGCAACATTGCTTTGGCTCAACACTGTGAATGACAATGTATAAAAGACAGACAAACTATTCAAGCAATTTTTATCAAACAATTTAAAAGATGGTGTTGTCTCATGCCCATACGGTACAGTTGCATGAGTACATTGACTGACACTTCTACTCATATGTCTGACAAAGAAATTACACATAACTAATGAATAATATGCTTGTATGCCTACGTACATGTCTATAATGATGCATTGGGTTGATTGGAGGACTGATTCAGTAGCGACTCACTGGCTGAGTGCAACTACTACAAACTGCTAACCAGAGACTAATAGTACTTAGTAACTGTAGGTAGTTGAAACAATATATAATAGGTAAGCTATAGCAGTGAAGGTTGTCAGTCACTAGTGGGAGCATTAGCGATTAATCCCTAGTCAATATTCATATATCCAGTGATTGCCAATACAAGATAGTAGTTTCAGTCAAGACCAGCGAATAGTGAAACATAGATAAGTTCAGGCTATTGCATAACACAAATTTCAATTAAGCTAAACAAAATATTGCCTCACTCATTTTCATTGAGTTTTACTGTCATGTTTTTCTAGTGACTCCTAAGCGATCACTATCTAAAACGCAGTGAATAACCAACACTAATGGTTCTCAATCTCCTTGATGATTGTATATAGTTGTATTTGTAGCATAGCAGTAATAATACGAAGGATCATCTTCTTACAATAATAATTATTTTGAGCTGCAATGAATTTCATAATAATAATGATGAATAGATTTATTATTATTATAATACATACATAGTACATGTTGTAGATGCACAGCTACATGTAGATATATTTTATAAATAATGGTATATATATATATAGGCCTGGCATAGGTAGAAAAAAGAGAGTATATACTACTAGTAGTAATACTACTAGTAATAGTAGTACTATTAAAATCAAATTATTGTTTAATTAATTTATTTAGTGTTTTAATAAAATTATTATAAATTGATAAAAAATTTATTAATATAATAATATAATAGAATAATATTATTATTTTAAATAAAAATATGATAATTATGATACACAAAATAGTAATTATTCTATAATTAATCACTATATATAGTAATAATAAATTAAATAAAATATTGTAATTATTATTGTAATATTATATAATAATCATTATTATCATCATCATGTGTAATTAATTATCACATTTATTACTATTGCTTACAATTAATAATATCTTTAATTAATTATAATAATAATATGATAATCATCAATAATAATATTCATAATAAATAATAATAATGAATGATGAGATGATGAGACAGACAACCACCACAACACATCATCATCGATCGTCATCATCGATCATCAGATCATGACAACAACTACTAACAACAAATTATCAACCAACCTGTAACTGATTCTGTATTTGTCTGCATTCCCTACCAGACCTGTTAGCTTTCTTCTTAGCACCAGGTGTGGCACCTGTGTTGCCAAGGTTTAACTGTTTTCTAGATGGCATAATATGAGAAATAATCTAAATTTCATAACAACATTATTTACATCACTTTCCTATAGCACAAGTGCCCATCAACTACAAGCGCTTGCGGATTCACCCAACGGCTCTTATCAGCTAGTGTTTAATCACAGGGTGGCTGTCCTGCGTACGCCATTTGTGATTACCACAGGAACAGCTACGGTCAAGGCCAGTTTGTCCTCAGGAACACATGCGCATCTCACTTCGACAGCCACCAGTAAACGTTTCATGTTAATTGAGCAGACAACTTCACCTTCTTGAGTCTAGCTTGTCGAGCTGTTTTGCCATAAGTTGACAAGCTTTGTTTCGCTCAGCTCCGCTTTGCGCGGATGGACAACTCCCGCGAAAACAAAGCTTGTCTGAGACAGGCTAGCGTATGTAGTAAAATTGTGTCACATGTTTGGGACGATATCTTTTTGTCGCCACTTTAGTTTTAAATCATTTAGATCTTTGTTATAGCAAAAAAAATTTATTTGCAGCATGTTTATGCTCGATATAATAATTTTCACAGAACTTTTTTATACTATCATGATATTTTCCCAGTGAGCATGCTAATCATTGTCTACTTAGCGTGTGGCACAACTGTAGATGTGGCACAGTGAATTGGTAGTGTTTTGTGTGGAAATTAACTTGTGAATGATTCACTCAAATAATTTGGTTGCCCATCAATATAAAACATAAATCAGCAGTAATCAAATATAGTTGATAAAATTTGATTTTCGTATTTCAGCATCTGCTGGCTTCAGAAATGATGGTAATACCTGCTACATTTCGAGCTGCGTGCAATTGTTGCGTCATTGCTGTTCCTACCAGCAAATGTGTAAGTTGTTATATTGATTATCATGGATCTTACAAATTATATACAAAGCGAACCAAAAGTTGGTAGTTCTACAAGGAAAATAGTATTCCAACGACAATCATCGCACTGGATTCAAACACAATGTATGTTTCTTGCTTTGTTTTGCTATAGCAAAATATTTACTTTGATCATTCTTTAAGGAAGTACAAGTAAATTTCAAATTTGTTCATCGCAGATAACCTCTAAATGTTTTGTGAGTGTAACTCTAGTAAAAATTGTATTCCCAGCACTGTCTCTTTTTATTGGAAATGCTTGCCATAAAATGAAGGTTGAAGGTTGGCAAATTGAAGCTTTGCTGCTTTGTAACTTGGTACATTTGATGGTGAATTTTAATTATATAAATGGTGTTGCAAGTTCTTCCAGATGCCTGGCTTGTGCAATTTTTTCGAAACAGAGTGAAGACATGGTTCTTGAACTTGCTAAAGGTAATCCCTAACAGTCTGACTAGATTATTTATAGTTTGTGGTTACCTAATCCATCACTGTCACACTATAAACTGAAGTAAAGTTTATACTGTTTTTCTTGCTCTGTGTGAATATATACTACATGTTTGGAATTATTAGTTACGGATTTCCTTATTTTACTTTGCAATTGTTGCTCTGTGTATGTACATTTGTAAGTTTTGTGATGGTACCTTTGATTAATTTACCAATAACTGTATTGTGTCAATAGTGATACCACAGCAGCTGAACAGCTCAACAATCAAATTTTACTTAGCTTCAGGCAGTTTAATATTCAACCTTATGTCTCAGTAACTATTGGTTAAACTGATTATGTTTTACAGATCAGCTGGATATGGTTGATGGCCGCCAGCAAGATGTGATAGAATTTTATCAGCGTGTAGTGAACATGTCATGTCAAATGCCGTACGTTTTTTTGCTGGCTTGCAATCTGTCGTCTAAGTTATTAGTATTGTTGGCTGCTAATGCAAACGAATGTTTATCATTTTAAAAAGTAGGTAACAAAGTTTGTACTCTCCACGACCTCTATTATTTACGTAACTGATGTATTTTTAGTGAAGTTTCCAACTTTTGCGGCAATCTGCAAACTGAACAGGTCTGCGCATCCTGTCAGCATAGCCAACATGAACAGCAGAGGATCATTCTACTGCCTCTGCGATTAGGAGAGGTAACACAGCAAGTTTTATATACCAACCCCAAACCCACTTTTTAATCACAAAAATTTTCACCTTTGTGACAATAGGTACTGCAGATCACAGCTGATCTGCTAGCAAAGCAATTTTTCTGGCATCATTTTGGCGTAAGATCGTTGTAAGACATGACTAGATGGGGGTCAGAATGGCTGATATAGTAATGATTAAAGCATGGTTCACATACATCGTAGATGTCTCGCAAGTGATCGCGGATCTCTCGTGCGACGGATCCGCGATACATGTTCGCATAAACTTGGCAAACCCACCACCGCAAGAAGTATAATCACTCTCTTGACTGAGAGGTAATAACATCTCGAAACACGTCTTCACTGACCAACGAGTATATACATACTAAATTAATTATCGTTGCTCAATTCACACCAAATAATTTATTATTTTTGAGTTGTAAAATTTTTTTTATATTTTTGGTAATATTATCATTAAATGTTATTCCATATTTTTTAGTTAAATTTTTAACTGTTGTTCAATGATGCATTATCATTTTTTACCATCTCTTAATATAAAATTTTGAATCTCAATTTATAATAATATGCTCATTATGCTATTATATAAAAAATTGAAGAAAATATATATATTTATACATTTAAATCAACCATCACAATATTTCACTCGGAAAATTAACCATAAATAATAATCAATATTTATAATTAAACAATAATAATTTTAATATTTATTATAATTTTTTTATGGCAGTCATTTTTACATGAGTAACCTTGACCTGAATGTGGTTTTTGAAAAAGAAAGTAAGAAAATTTACTCTCTATTGTACGATGGTCGCACGAAAGTTTGTTCAGCTGAACTTATTTACGAGCCTTTACGACGTCGTACGAGCCACAGGAAATCCAGGTTCACATACATTGCAGATGCTCGCACGAGGGATCCGCGATCACTTGCGAGCATCTACGATATGTATGTGAACCAGGCTTAGTATTAATATGAAAAGTTATTTTTACAGTCAATACGAGATGTCTCCTTAGGTAACTCAAAGTGGCTTCAAAAGCATATTTACTTCTTGTAATGACATTTAATCACCGCTGCATTCTCCTGTTTATAGCTGGTGTAAACCAGTTCAATTTTGGCAATGATTTCATGAGAACTTAAAACTGTGAGGGTTTGAATCAATTAAATTATCGGGAGAGTAATCTATTGAATGATCATCCATACCATAAGCAAGAAGTTTGGAAAAGAAAACACATTTAATTGCTCATAAACATAACAACGTGCCAACGTGTTCATTGCCTTGTATTGATCCATGATATATGTTTGTAGAAAAATGACACAATGCAAAATATTGTTAACCAATATTTCAAGCCTGGGGAAATAGATAATTATCTTTGCTCCAGTTAATACTATGTACTTTATTGTACATTAATACTCAACTTTGTAAACTTCATGATTTTTATTGTATTTTTCAAGCTGCAGGTGTTTTCTTAAAAAATAATGGGTTTTGTTTAAGTTGCATAGTTTTTGTTTTTGAGAAGGCAGTATACAATTGCAATTGATAGATGTGGTAGTTTTGTATTGGCATTCCATGGCAGGCAAGTGCTGTTGAATTTTGAGTATAGTTTTCATGGAATGCCAAGTGTTATTTTATGATATTGTCGTCTCTGTTTCAACAGATGCGGCAGTCATGGGAAAGGCTCTCAGACATGCTCTCTTGCACAGCCACCAGAGGTTCTTTTTGTTCAATTAAATAGATTCAACAACACTGGGCACAAGCTTTTTAAAGCTGTTGAAGTGACTAAGCAAGTTACTGTGGGTTATAGACAGGTTAGAGTATTTATGGATCTTTACTAGTTCTGTACTAGGCTAAGTTATTTGCCATACCTACTGCTGCTGGTATGGCAGGCTGCACTAGAGCTGCAGTGCTAATCAGCAGGGAGCTATTTAAAAAGAGGTTATGTAATCAATTATGAAGTTTATGTACTGTCACCTGCAGTGCTAGAAATGAGTACGTTGTCTAGTGTGCTGCGTTGTCAGCAGATGTTAAGTTTGTGTTCTGTTAACAGGAATACCAATTGGTGGGTCCCATCTCCCACATTGGCAGGCAATTGCTTACTGGGCATTACGTCACCTATATCAAGGGCGAGAGCGATATCTGGACTTGCTTTAACGATGAGCATGTAAGTGCAGGAAAATGTTGTACTTAATTGAAATTGTGACATTCTTTTATATTAAATGGCAGATTCGTTGTGGTAATATTTATATGACAGCCCAGAAAGGACCGTGGTGGAGATAATTCATAGAAAAACTTGGTGTCTTTTACGCTAAACCTGTTTATTTTGGCAGGTAGTTTATGTATGATACAATAATTCCTTATTCGCACATGGAATTATACACATTAGAGCATCTAAAATGATACAGCTACATAAAATGAAGGCACAATTTGTGATGGATAGATTATAAACAATACGCTTTGCTAAATTCCAAATTTATTAACAAAAATATCGGGCATGAAAGCTCTCTGGTTCTTTAGAAGCAGCTCTAAAACTTTTAAAATTTATTATATGTTGATAAAAAAATTAGCTTTTTGTGTGCATTGTCGTTTTACTATATATTTTATTACATTAATCGAGTTGTTTAAACAAAGTTGTTTCCACCATGTTAATTTCAGAACTGTCAAATAAATGCTACGTTTTATTGCAGCCTGCATTGCAAAGGGTTGGGTTAATGCCTAGCACAAAGGAATTGCCACAAACATGTTTTCTTGCAATAATAAATGGTTATTTGGTTACACAAATGCGTGAAATTATGGTTTCTTATTTTCTAGGTGTCGGAGACTGCCTCTATTTTGCTCAGTGAGGTTTATTTAGTTGCGTACAAGATGGTAAGTCAACTTGTTAGTCAATTGAGTATAATTGGTGATGGGCTGTCAGAAGTTTCGATATGTTTAAAGGATGTCAGGGCAATGTTCTTTGTTCATTTGGTTTAAGAAAAAATTTTCTAAGCTTCCAAACAAGCTGCTCATAGACACAAAGCTCGATATGCAAAATTTTTACAGATCTTTCTTATATTGAATGTTGTTATTGCATATTTTAGATAGCTCATAGGTAAGCGGTTCAGATGTACTATCTCACAATGTTATTGCATTGTGCTATCTACTGCTATCATTGTCCTGCATGACTCTGACTCTGTCATAAAAATCATCTATCTTTTTATTGGATTTGACGTTACTTGTAAACACTAAGGCTGTGATTTGATTGAGTGATTTTTGCGATTAACGTCAACAATGTTCACAAAAGATTAACTCCCTTAAAAGTAGTGACTTCATTGTTTTATCTTTTATCAAACTTGGCAGTTACAATTTTGTTTTATTTAGTTTGACTAATGGCATTTTTGAGGTTAATAATGCTTGTAATGTTTCAAGTTTACCATTTCTACAAATGAAAATGAATTCCAATCCACCATGATGCAATCCCATGCTTATAATTTTTAATCATCCGAGAAATCCTAATTATGTATTGCAGAATTGGAGCTAATTATTGGTTAAACAGGAGAAAAATTTTACGATTAATCATTAAATAAGAAAATGAAATTATTCTTGTCTAAATTTCTTAACCATGTCACCACCTTAGTGAATAAATTTTTATACATAGACTTCCATCAAATTCTGATATACTTGATGGTACATTTTTGACATATATAGATTGAAATGTATGCCCGCTGGTTTTCTTTCAATATTGACATTCGTCGACGCGGAATGTAATTCTATGCACAAAACTAAAGTACAGAAAAACTATACAGGTCCAACTTCAAATGACATCTTCGCTCATTGAAACCTATTTATTCCCTTTTACCACTTTATCAGAGAATATCAAGCTTACATCGCAGAGCCTTTGGAAGATCTGGCTAATGCTGCAGAGCTCACGGAAGATCTGGCTAATGCTGCAGAGCTCATGGAAGATCTGGCTAATGCTGCAGAGCTCACGGAAGATCTGGCTAATGCTGCAGAGCTCACAGAAGATCTGGCTAATGCTACAGAGCTCACGGAAGATCTGGCTAATGCTGCAGAGCTCACGGAAGATCTGGCTAATGCTGCAGAGCTCACGGAAGATCTGGCTAATGCTGCAGAGCCTACAGAAGATCTGGCTGATGCTGCAGAGCTCACGGAAGATCTGGCTGATGCTGCAGAGCTCACGGAAGGCGCGGAAGACCCATATAGTCCTGTCAGGCCCCACCATCACAAAACTTTGTTCTCCCAATAATAGTATTACATGAAGATTGTTTGATAAAAATTTAACCAATGGGTTTGCAATATTTTGGAGGTATTGTAAATGCAATAAAGCAAATGAAATAAGTTTGGAGTGGTGTGATAAAAATGGGGTCTTATCAAATTTTGGTTTGACAAAGGCGAACCACTGCGCGATATGTCACAAACATGTTAATCTAACACATGTGTCATTTTTCAGGTGTGATGACGGATGATGAGATCATAATTTCAGTTCCCGGCGTTGGTAGAATGTCTTTTCCATTGAGTGCATCGACGACAATCGACAACCTGCGTGTCATGGTTCTGGATGAAATGGTGACGGGTGCAATAATCAATGTTTATAATCAAGGTACTGACCACACTTTAGGAAATGTGCCACAATTTGCTGTTCACTTTGTTCAACCTAGAGTATTTCCAGCAATTTTATAACATGCAATATACTTTATGGCGTCTTCTCACTAAAAGTTTTATTTTACACTATTGGCGCTTTTAGGATAATGCGTTCATAACAGTGTCATTAGTTTACATGCAGGTGGTAACTATGTGTAAAATGAAATGGCTTTGTATGTTCCATTGTTTTCTTGCTCAGTGCATTTGGTCTGAATGAAATTGTTGCATTTTCTTTATCAAATCAACAAAAAACATACCTGTTAAAAAAAATGTTTCCTAAAACATTTACACTAATAGGCGACCTTCCTTAAATACTTTTTATTGTTTTAGACCAGATACTTTATAGCAAGAGCACAAGAATTAGAGACCTCCCAAGTAGGTTCTCAATCAATATTGATGATCATTACACCCTTGTGAAACGAACCGCCAAAAACGACATGACCACTACCCAGCCACACACTGAGACTCCTGCCGAGACTCCTGTCAAGACTCCTGCTGAGACTCCTACCGAGACTACGGTCACAAAAAGGTTTCAAACAGGTGGGATTTATCCAGAATTTGAAACCATTATTGGGATATGTGGTAATCTTTGTGTTTAAAGGGTTTAACAAACTATTTTAATACATACTGGTCTAAACTTGTATTGTTAAATTGGGTTTACAAAAAATTTATATGGAGTTGCCCCTTTGCCATTAGCACAATTCCTATAGATGCAATCAGTGCCGACTTGAATGCCATTTTTTAAAGGAAGAAAATTTGTTGATTATTTTTGTTCAGAAATTAATTTGGAAATATGTATTATTCTGCAATGTGGGACAAGGTTATCATGGAAAAGTTATTTTAATAAGAATTATTTTTTATATTTTAAACAAAATCAAGTAAAATAAAATGTGAATAATTAAGTGGTTATAATTTTAGTGAAAACATCTACTGATGCCATCCAGTTCATGGAGGAAGTGTGTC
>CALYOO010000730.1:0-14858 GCA_945261195.1 Cryptosula pallasiana
ACAGCTTAACAGCCATTAATTCCACAATCAGAAAGCTCAAACCAGCTAAGATAATAATAAAATAACTATATCGGAAGGAAGAAACAAGGTGCTAGCTGTTTGCTAGAAAAAAAACTGACCATCATTATCAAAAAATTACCGAAATTGAATATGGGGTCAAGGAGATTTGAAACTGTTTCTGTTTAGAAAGTTGTAGAGTCTTGTAATAAAAACCAAAATATTGGCAAGACTCTGCTCTACACGAAAGTATAAGAGTTTTTGAGTAAGTTCATACAAACGTTTGCAATCCTTTCCGAAAACCGGGAAAATTTTAAATATCCACTCGTACATTACTAGCAGCATTTTTTTTTTTAATATTGACCTTTGGTAATGGATGTGAGAGCAGGTGCCCATTACAAAACGGCGATATGCAGTTTTTTTTCTTTCAAAGGAAGAAATTACTTTTTTTGAAAACCAAGACTTTAGTGTTTTCTACTCACAGAGATATAAACAAGGATTGTGGCAAGCAATGACCAGAGTTGTTTGCTCTTTCAGGTGTCATTAAAGTCATGTGCTCTTATAAGGATCAGATGTATTTTTTTGCCTGCAATGGCTTACCCATACTAGTTAGAATTATCTGAGGTCTCAAACCATTATGTATCTGAGTCACGCTCAGTCACAGAACAAAGTTCTCTATTTCCTTTTAAGCTTGCCAAAGGGCTTAAATTTTCCCACCCTTTGCCTTTATCCATGGCTGTGATACAGTTGGGTTCGCAATGAAGTTTCATATTTGCTGTTGTTCTTTTACTGTGGCTGATGCATGATTGCAACATCTTGCTTTTGCCATGCACTCACACTTTTACGCAGCTTATATCTCATTAATTTTGCCAAAGACGATGATCTATCACTTGAAAAAAAAACAACAATAAATTTTCAATTGTGTCTTCTTATGTCGCCTTAGTTGCCTAATTTCAAGCGTTGCTGTTACACTTTCCAACAAATTGAGCCTAACTTTAGCTCAGAAACAGCATCTTTTTTTGCATCTTATTTAGTGGCAAACCCTTAAACACTTAGGAAAAAACCCTGAAGGCTATATTTCTCATTAGCATAAAAAGACATTTCCTCATTTTGAAGTATAACAAGCAGGGAATTAGAAGCTTATAAGAAAGCAAGGCTTCATCAACAAATGATTTAGATATGGAAATATCGACAAAACGTTTTCACAAAAAGCTGCCCATTAGAGAAATTTACCGCAAAAAACTCCGCTTTCAAAAAATTGGACAGTGGAGCATTGCAAAAGACTTCTATATTACATGTACAGAAGCAGTGTGGCTATTAAATGTACAGAATGAGTGTGGTTATTACATGTACAGAAGCAGTGTGGCTATTACATGCACAGAAGCAGTGTGGCTATTACATGCACAGAAGCAGTGTGGCTATTACATGCACAGAAGCAGTGTGGCTATTACATGCACAGAAGCAGTGTGGCTATTACATGCACAGAAGCAGTGTGGCTATTACATGCACAGAAGCAGTGTGGCTATTACATGCACAGAAGCAATGTGGCTATTACATGCACAGACGCAGTGTGGCTATTACATGCACAGAAGCAATGTGGCTATTACATGCGCAGAAGCAGTGTGGCTATTACATGCACAGAAGCAGTGTGGTCACCTATTTTCAAAATTGAGCTAATAGCCAATAAGCCGATATGGTCATCAAATTTTTTTTTCTATCTACGGCCAGGGCTATTACCAAAACAGCTTGTTAACAGTTTATAAAGATCACTCAAAGAGAATCATGGATTTCCCACACATTTTATTGAGTTTCTTTTGCTATGATCAACATAAAAAAACCTAGATTTGGTTTAATTTAAAGAAAGGTCTTAAAAATATGTGACGTACTAACACATTGATGATAAAACTGTTGGCAAGATAGTGCTGTTAAATCTATTGGTAGGTGAACCAGACCGGAATGGTGCCAAGACATTTAGGTCAAACAAAACAATTTTTATTGCCTTTAGTTTTTCTCGTGTGAACACTCACTACTACATCCTGGGTTGCTTTTTATTCGTTAGAAAAGGTTATTCTTGATAATTTTTAATTTACCGTTTTGAAATTTTGGCAAATTCTTTCTCTCCTGGCCGCAAAATTTTTACTGTAGAAAAAAGTTTGACTTGTAGTTATTAATAGTTTTTTTATTTTCAAGTACAGCGGAAAACATGTGCTAGCTCATTTCAAGGCAAAAAGCCTTTTTGATGATGGGTTTTTAAGTCTTTAGTGAGAAAGGGTAAAACCGATATATCTTGGTTGCAGTTGTCTGATTTTATTTGCAGGAAAGTACCCGCCAAGTGAAATAATCTCAAGACTTGTCATCGTATCAAAAAATAATCACCTCTGTGGATAGGCTCAACATCCTCAGTTTGCCATAGTGCTCACCTTTTGTGTTCAGACAAAGAAGATTCAGTCATTGAGATAGTTTTTCTTTCTGCGGGACACTTGAAACACCTTTCTTTCATCCGTGAATTTCCAAAGGTTGATCGCTTATTTCCAAGCATCATTTACCTTTGGTTATGCATATCTTTATTGTCATTCTCTGTAAACTTAAACTAAAATACACATCTGTAAAGTCTATGTAATTCCGTCTATGTGCAAATGAATGAAGTCTTTTATAACTCAGTTTATTGTTTTTTTTTATGACTGGATGTGTGTTGCGCATTATTTGAAAACAATGGATAGTTGTTTGTGCAGGTTACAAGCCATATCTGATAATAATAGTGGTTAATAATTTAATTAAACAAATATTGATGAAATCGGTTGCCATTTCTCACAGTTAGTGACACAACTCTCAAGCGGGTTGTCTAACTTCACAGTCCGGTTAGGTACTAGATATTGACTGGTTCTCTTAAAGCTCGTGGTGAGTTCTAAGGTCACCTGCTATCAGTATTTATCCTGTTCTTGGCATGTCTTGGATCCCCTCTTCTGCTCGAAACACGTCTTCAATTTTTGATCGTGAAATATATTTTTCTCAGGAGGACCATTGCTGGGTCGAATGATTTATTGTATTTTCGCACAAAGTTTGGTGGAAACGATTTCTCTACACATTGGTGTGTAGAGACTTTTTTGTGAGCTAACTCTTGCCTTTTCATGAAAATTCAGGGTGAGGAGTCAATAAAATCAAGGGCGGAAAATGAATGATAACACAACTAGTGAGTTGAAACTTGCTATAAGAGAAGTAGCATGTGACTGTTCAGTTAACTTGCATGTATGTGAGCTTCTTCCAATCTTTTATGATTAAATGCAACCAATTTTTCTCCTTTTTTCCTTTCACTTTTCAGTGTTTCAGACAGCAGATTTTCTCAACCTGTTAATTATCTAGTTCAAACTTTGTTAATTGAACCTATTACATTTTTTTTTACCAGAAGGGGTCAAATTGTAAGCTTGGAATCAAAATTTCATACCTCAAAAAATGTGAATTTTCTTTCATTGCAGCTCAACACTGTCTTCATGCAATACTGTGATTTCCATACCATCCAAATGTAGCTACCCTCGAAGGATCATTTTAACACTTGTGGCAGTTTTGTCGCTGAATCCTTTTTTTCATTTTTGTTTTGATCAATTTTTCTTGAGATTTGCCTTGAGCCATGTAAAAGCTATCCTTGTTTGTTTCAATGTGATGGGTCCTGTCAAGGACTTCACAATGCCTACTAGAGAGGAAATCATCATTTGCAATAACATATCTCACAACTAGCTAAACCTCAATGCAGGGTTTACAGCTCTGTAGGGCTGTATCGGGTTGAGCAGTATCAACTCTTACTAGAGAGCACTACTGCAGGCAGGAATAATGGCTTCTATACTGTATGTATGTGATGAAGATACACTGCGTTTTGCAGTGTATGGATGAACCATAAAGTCAACAGGCAACCTGCCAAACTAAATATAAGTGGCTTAAATTATTAATCAATTTATTGAAATGCAACAGGTACTCACGTAAGTGAGCTTTTTGTGGAAACTGCAGAAGAGCTCTGCCTCTCTGGTCTAACATCAGCATGGTTATAAGAAAATACATGCAAATAAAGCGGTTGAAAATACAAGCATATGATTGGTCGCAAAATATCCACTCATGCTGGATACAAACAGATTGTGACACTTCAGCCATCAGCTGGCACTTTG
This sequence comes from Cryptosula pallasiana, assembly GCA_945261195.1. Taxonomy (NCBI): domain Eukaryota; kingdom Metazoa; phylum Bryozoa; class Gymnolaemata; order Cheilostomatida; family Cryptosulidae; genus Cryptosula; species Cryptosula pallasiana. Next base: position 4,152 of record CALYOO010000730.1, read on the forward strand.
TAAAGGTAGTTAATTGTATACAAACAAGCTGGGACATTGATAGTTAGTCACACGCCTATGTTCAAATAGTTAGCAAGCTGCTAGTAGTAGAGGGGATTCTCTTGGCTAAGCATCTTTTTCTACAGCCTGCCTGGCAAAGTTAGTATGGTTTTCAAACAGACACACCCTGTATGTTGTCAAGCACATCCCACTGACTTGCCCAATGTGCAGTCAAAGGTACACTTGATCAAATCAGTATTTACAACAAGCAAATAGCATTTGCAAGCTGCTAGTTCAGTGGCCACTGTATATAGAATCTATCACATAGGCCGCTTTAACTATTAGTACTGCTAGCACGAATAGTTAACTAATCATAGGGTGGCTGCCAAGTTATAGGGAAAGTAAGGAGAGCTTTATTAGGAATCTGTCAACTATGTGTGAACCATGTAGTCTGATACAGGAACGTGAGAGACAATACGCCGAGCTCAAATAACACACACAAAAAAATGTGTGGGTAACAGAGGAGGGGTATACACAAAACAATACAACCCTTTGCGAAAGACAATGTTAAGTTGGAGGAGATAAATGCCTGGTATGACTGGCAGAGGGAGTGAAATGCAAACATGATCCGTGTCACTAACAAAGGGAACATAAAAGAGATTTACACAACTCATGTGGCCAACTTAGGGAATATAAATGGGGTTCACACAACCGATTAGACTAGCGAAGGGGGGAGGGTCACCTACCCTAAAATATCTGACCTCATTCCGCCTGAATGGCACCTTTCAACCCAACTAATTCTCCGTTCAAGAGCTCCTTCTGGACCTGGGCTTTAAAGAATTCTGCCTCAGTGAGGGTGCCTATCACCACTTTCATCCGTGGGGCCTGCAGCTGTTGATCAAGCTGAGCCAAGCCCTGCTCATTGGCGGCAGCCCACCTTGCCTTTTCCTGGAGAAAGCGAACTGACAGATCTACCTCATAGAAAGGGGGTTCTATGGGTGGAAGAATGAGGGGTAAAAGGATCAGGATCATTGTGAGTTACCAGGGATGTAGGGATTAGATGGACGGGGATGGGGAAACATCCATATGGCTTTGGGACTAGCAGCGACCACCTACAAGGTTTCTCCGTTATCTTATACCCGTGAGGGTAAAGACATCAGAGGTTCGAAAATGGATCTCATGGGAGATGGTGCCAGTAGAGGGACGGGAGCCATAGCTGTGGGGCCAGGCAGGGTAGGAGAATGTACTGTGGACCAGGAAGGGGGGATACACTGAGGTTCCCTGGTCTGAATTGATTGGCAGATGCCAAAGAGCTTTTGACTTGTTCATTTCTGATATCTACCGAAGGCAGGGTAGCGCTACATATCCGTTGCGTAGATTTACCCGAGATGTTGGAAATGGTCTCAATCTGTAGAGTTCTCATGCTTCTTATGGTGGCAATACATACTGTCTCGACACTCACTAGTATACTTGGAGTGACAGAGGTAAGGGGCATAGCACCGGTGCATCTAAACCGACAACTGCTGCATGTTTTTCACAGGGAAGGGAAAGAGTTGTCATGCATTTTGTCGAGTGCTCTCCAGCTGTCTCTGTATAGATTTTTCAGTACTGGAGGTGGTCCGCTGGATTAGTCTCCAAGCAATAAGGGCCTTCTTACCAGCTATGTAGGGTACACCACCTCCTTCTCAAATGTGGGTGACAAAGTGCGGGTGCAGCCATATCCACCAGCCTGACAATGAGGGAAGCTGCCTAGGGGAATGGCTTGACCACAGACATAGGGAGGGGGAGGGGCAGTTGCAGTTGCTGAGGCAGGGAGTGATGCAGGTATCCTCACTATTTTTTGTGCAGGAATCAGGTAAGAAATATGGAAATGTTTTCTTGGTAATGTCTGACTGGGAGGGTGGAAACGGCCCTAATGGTCAATGAAGGGAGTACAGGTACAAGGGAGGGGCGGCTGTGAAGGGCGGAAGGGACTGGCCTGCTTGGTCAACCCAGCCAAGAGCTCTGCTCCTCTCCTGTTTCTCGGAACTATCCTGCCCAGGGTCTGCACACACTCACAGATTTCTTTGTGAGGTAACTGAGTGATAGTGAAGGGTGTTAAGGTGAACAACACTGTAATGAAACTCGACCCGGGTTGGTGTGGGGGGCTGCTGGTTGCAATGGAAGTTTCTTTTACCCTGGAGGGGCTAGGGGATCACATGGGGAAGAAGAAGTTGCAGAGACACTCTGGCTATAAGTGAGTGTGTTTTTTGGCCAGTGCAGTGGACATACCGGGAGGGGAGAGGAGGTAGAAAGGCGGAGCTCAATGGACTGCCACTGGAAAGGGAAAGTTTGTTTCAAAGCAGAAGGGCTACAGGAGAACTGTGGCAATGCACCCGTTGCTCAAACAGATCTGACTGGCTGTTAACTCCTAGTAATCTGCCATCTTTCCTCGCATTGTCTGAGCAACGAGACCGGAATGCTGAGGTAGCCATCTCATAGGAAAGGTTGGCTGATGGGAAGTGGGACCCTGAGTGGAAGTAGGGAGGGAGTTGTTCACCAGTGAACGAAGTCTCCATTTCTAAATTTTCTTTGACGCTTAGTTGCAGGCAGCCATTTCATCTCTCAAGTGAAACATCAGTAGCAAAAGAATCCATGTGTGGTCAGTACCAGCAGCAAGACTGGTCACTTCTTAGACTAATGCGGAAATGCCTGAGAAATGGCATCACTTAGTGCTGGCGAAGATAGTGCATGTAAGTGCTATGTAGTGAATGAACGACTTTTTCTCACTGTGGCAATGCACAGCACCAAGCATTTATTCACAATGAAAAAAAAAACGGCACAAAATTTAATCTTGAAATGCTGCTACATCAGTCAGTTACATAGTGTTTTGCAGTTGCAATGCAAAAGTTTGCAAGTGCGTAAAGCGTAGGTGACAGTGATAATGAACTGATGATGCATGGTCATTTCATGTTCAACCTACCTCAATCAGTATTATTATCAACTGTGTAGCTTGAAACAGGTCATAAGTTCTGAACCAGTGAACAAAAAACCGTATCAGTGCAATTACATTTCCATCAACTGCCACAGAGCAAACTACGAAAACACAATTCAGATATTTCTCATTTTAAAATGTTTTCTTTACTTCTTAAAGTTTGCCTATAAGTAACTTTATTTGGTCCTACTATGCTCATAGTGACTGTATAGACATATTAAAATTTGCTGTTAGCTATGATATACACCTAATTTTTTGACATACCGTCCGCTCTTGAATCTTATCGTATATCATCATGCAATAATGCTATTTTACTAGAAAATAAAACAGTGTAGTGCAATTAGCAAACAGAAGGATTGGGGCAATTGTGAGCCTGCATTACGTTTCAAAAGTAGATTGACTCCTAGTTCTCACTTTTTGGCGCGGAAAAAATTGTTGAAAAGCGGTCGTGTTTCTATGTAACTAGTTACGACGATTTGCTCTTTTGACCAGTTTTAACAGCAAGTGTTGACAACTCCAACTTTTCACTGGTCAAAATTGCAAATGTTCACAATCTCCCACTCTCAATCTCTGTCCATCGCAAAAGTTGACATCTCCCAGTTTTTACTTACATAACTAACAAGAGTTGACATCTCCCATATTCTACCTACCTTATGTAATATGTGCTGACAACTTCCGCTACGCAAAAGATTAAACTTGATTATCATAAAAAACTCAGAAAAAGTGGAACGCTACTTGCTTAACACCACTTCATTTGCAAAAAGTTGTCTTTGACTGATAGAAATGATGCTGTGTATACAATTTTCAAGAAACTCATAGCTTCAGCAGGCCAACACAGTAACTATAACAGTAAAAAAGCGATAACTTATTAATCATATCCGCACAATTAGAGTATTCGCGACCTGTTCGTCGAACAAAATGAAAAAAACAATAGGTGTTCGTAGTTCAATATGCAGCGGAACATTAGTTTAGAACAACATAAATATTCAATGAAATGTTATAGTTTACTGAGCAAACCATAAAGAAGATAACTTCCAATTTTCAAAATAATCGAAAAAATAATAAAATTTGAACTGCTACAAAAAAGAATAGTTGGTCAAGCTGCCCTTCAATTCAGTAAACTTTGAACACTTGCAATCATTTCGAAGTTTTTTCAAGGATATAAAGCCCGTCTATGAAAATGGAAGAAATCAACTCGCTCGTTACTATTTATTTAGTGTTCAGTTTCATTCGGGACCTATGAACAATAAAAACAAATACTCATTGATTATTTTTTTATCCAGTGAGCTATTTTTTGTTGACCCATGAGTTCCGAACAAAATGATTATTCATTGAATAAGTTTATTGCGGGTCTGATTATTTTTATTGCAATGTGTTTGGCGAACAGAAGTCACGAATACTCTTACTGGCTACTTTTTCCGGCTCAAAAATAGACAAAAGTAAGGCTATATAACCTCTTTTTCAACTCGCTTATGAGCCCTTAGTCCTTTTTGCTTGATGTTTTGTTCTCCTGTTTAATTTGCTGCAATTTGTCTGCTATGGTTACGAGGAAGCATACCAGAGTTTGTTCCTCGGTGGTGTTTTAGCTGCTTTACTTGAAGAAGCCTTCAACTTTGGTAATGTTAGGTTGAGAGACAGAGCTACTCAAATCAAATATTAGTTCTAGACTTAACGTGTTTAAACTGTTGGGTTAAAAAAATTAGTGGCCACTTCGTTCTTAGTTGGATTTGTTATATCTTGGCCAAAGCATTAAACCGGTTAGGCTAGAGATTGTCGCGCATGAAAAAACAGTATGAAACTGTGAGTTCCAGATGGAAACCATTTCTTTGACCGAAGAAGCAGTCTATAATGTACTTCTAACTGCTTTTATGGTTTTAACAAGTTGCACCATCATTGACGAGCCACAGTCAAAGAAAACTTGTGCACTCTTTGAATTGAAACCTGCAGGAAGGTTACTGTCATGCTTCCTTACTCTTTCAACTGTGCAACAAACTAAATTATGGTTTTGTTACGCGTTTGGACGCTGTGAAAGCCAAAAACTTAACCTATGCTCAGATGAGGCACACTTGAAGGTATGAGGCACATTTTGCTTTTTTTTATTTGCAGTCGTTAAATTCATTAATTGTTTCTCGAGCAAACCAAGTAAAGTAGAAAACGGTTACATGAAGCTTGGTGTTGGCATTCTCTTTGCTTAGAGAAGGGAGACTAGAATTCCAGAAAGGCAAGATTCCTTGTAAAACTCCCAACTGAAAGAGATTAACACATACTTGAATGCTCTATTCTAATCATAGGCAACAACTAATATGCCTTGATCAAGCACTTGTGATGGGGCTGTATCAAACGATAGGGTTGAATACAAAGTACCAGTGTTTTTGGATGCTTACAACTTCCTGAAAGGCAAATAGACTTTGTCTGTTGATTGTTTTTTGCAAACTCAGATTCTAGGTGAGCATGGTGGCAGTATGAGCGGCTGGTGTTAAGGTCAACAAAGTTTATTCATCAACCGGTTTTTGCAACCTGTAACAATTTGCAACATAATGCATATTATAATACAAAAGAACATATAATACAGAAAACAGAAACTGAATAATAAATAGTTCAACAAATTGTACATTACAAGTTACATCCAATCATTTGTCAAATAACATATTAGGTTCTGCCACACAATAAGTAATTAAAACCAAAAACAAAAGAATTATACAATCAATCATCAAACTCACCAATCTTGGTGTGATGGCCACTTATACCACTATATATGTTGTTACTGAGGTATTTTAAGCACCCCTAAAAACAAATTAATTAAATGAAAATAGCACCAAGCTTTTCCGCAAAGTAAAGAGTTTGATTAACACAAAAATACACAAAAAACTGTAGCTTACATGTACTTGTGCTTCTTAAATGTCTCCCATTTGATAAGTAAATTTTGTGGTAGATTTTGGTGAATATTCATAGTGAACAGGACGTTTGCTACACCACTTCTCTACTCTATGCGCTGGCAATGCACCTACACCCGTCCGTATGATGCTGTGCCGGTATCAAAGCTATACTGTGCCGGTAACATAGTACACAGGGCCAGTACCGGGCCGGTAGTAACCTCTAAAAGGTCGGTAGTGACCTCTGCAGGGCCGGTATGCTGACACAGGGCCGGTATAAGATGGCTGCCATAGCTAAGGAACTTCGAAACTAGATTGGACTTACCACCAAGCCAGGAGCCGAAGCTACCGACCGTAACATCTGCAGTAACCAGGACCACAAGCTAACTGGAGCCTTGGGACCCTATAGGACAGCCTGATTGGCCAGCAGGAGACAGGACTCCCCCCTTAGCCACTTGGCACCTCCCTTATTTAATCCCTATTAATCACCTGATTGGTTGACTATTTATATGAGCATTTGCATTGGTCAAATTACTTCCTGTGCTATCACTCTTATATGTTTAATACCTGTGAGCTCTCCTATAAAAGGAGAGACATTTTATATGACTGTGTTTGAGTAGACTTCTTTTTTTCTGTGTTCATTTTATTTTCTGTTTAATTTTTGATTTTTTTGTTTTTCTTTTAGCTATGGCACTTTATGAAAAACATTTTTATAAAATGATATTGATGCCAATAAAGTATTATATATATATATATACATATATATATATATATATATATATCCATTGCATTCTTTCTCACTGCCACCTAAAGGAATAATTACCCTCTAGTATCGTGCCTTTGAGAATAAAGCCACTTGTACAAGCAATACGCTGTACTGTTTGTCTGAGCCATGGGCTCTTGCCTTACCGGGTAATTCGGTTACCCTGCACAGTTGTCACTGTCATTCAGCACAGTGTCCCCTCTGGAGAGAGGTACAATACTCGAGACAATTGGATGTCTGTGGTAACAGACCGAAATCCAATAAAATATACGTAATTATAAATATATGCTTGCAGTGCTAAAGGTCAACCTGCCACATTCAACTTTACTCAGTAACTGTCCTTTGAATAGCCACTAAGTTTTAATCTTTAAGCTATCATCCAAACTCAGCAACTCTGAGCTTTCTATTTAATCTATTGTGTTAACTGGTTTGCTTTATTAAGCCTAAAACAAACATCAATTCTGCAATGAATCTTGTAATATCTTTACATAGAGTGGTCACACTACAAGTGGCTTGCCCAGTTAGTTGCTGGCTGCAGTGAGTGGCTCAGCCTAGTATACTATCGACTACTAGTAAAGTGAGTCAATGTTAGCTCTAGCTGAACATGTCCAAGCATGATCGGTTAGTAACTCATCGTCATTTGCTCTACAGCAATCTGCTGCAATCATGCCAAGGGAACTGCCCCTCTACTAACCACAGCCATCCTGCAATTTTTGAAACTAGTTATTGTTACTAAGTACTGCTGTGTAATCCACCTGTTTATTGTAAGTTATCATTTACTTAGTCATGCGTGTATGGCCTGATGTTTTCGAACCAGTCATTTCATTGGATTTTTAACCGCTTTTCAACTGTCTGCATTCTTTTAATAAGATGGAAATTTAGCCCAGTGGGCAGAGTTGTTTGTGAACTTGTATAGGAAGCATCTCCACATGCTTTTGTATTGTACAGTGATTAAGTATTTCAAACTTGAACCACTTGTGTTGCACTACAACTAGGTTCTGCCGTACATGGTAGAACACGAAGTATCTCTATATACAATAGTAGTGGTAATAAGGGAGCAGATCTCTGTCATGGAGCCTAAGGAGAAGGTTCTCCTGGTTCGAGATAGACTTAAAGTAGGCACCAGCTACCATGAGAACCTGTGAGGTACCTTTCCGTGTGCACCAGTTGTTTAGAATGTATGGAATTTATGGTGTGGAATGTTGATTTAGATATTGGTTTGTATGGTGTGTTTCAGGTTCTCTTGGTCCTGCTTATTGGGTGTATTTTTGTGTGCACCAGGTGTTTACGACGTAAGGTGTTTATTGGTATGGGATGTTGATTATTTGTCAGGTTCTCCTGGTTCCTGTTGGTACCTTTTCGTGTGCACCCGGTGTTTTTAATGTATTGGTGATTTTTGATTTTAGATCAGGTGTTTGATTATTGTGTAAAAATGAAGTGTTGTATGATTGTATTGCTATTGAAAGCTAAGATGTCGACAAAGGAAGATGCTGAGATGAGACCGATGAATGAAAATGATACTGTTGGTGGTATTACGAGTGATATTATAGATGTTTTACCGAATGTTAAGCACAAAGCGTTAATAGCTATAATTATCTTGGTACTTGTCATAGGATTTTTTACCTTTGGAAGCGTAACTGAGTTTAGTATGTATGGGAATGCTATCGAGGAAATACGAAAAAGCGAGAAGCTCCTCCGATCGAATCATAAATGAAACTATTGTTGGATGTCGAACATCTCCTTTATCATGAATGGAGAACCTGAAAGTTTTGAAGCGAGGATGCGTTCTCCTTTTACGGCGATGATTGCAGGAACAACTGGTTCAGGAAAAACGCAAGCAATTTTATGAATGATTAAAACTAGTCAGACTATAGCTTACCCTCCACCGATAAAGTATCATTCCTGTTATGGAGCCTATCAGAAAGCCGTTGATGATACACCTAGAGTGATCTTTCACGAAGGAATGATAGATATAATGCTGAGTTTTCCCAGAGATGGTCAAAACCGATGGTTGATAACTGATGATCTGATGGATGAAGTTTCTGGTAAAGCAGATGCTAATGCTTTGTATACAGAACCTAGTCATCATTTGAACATAAATGTATTTTTTATTGTTCCGAATCTGTTTTAAAAAGCAAATCATACAATTTCCTTGAATAACCACTGTTTTTTTCCTTTTAAAAACCCTAAAGATGCTTCTTCGATTAGCTATTTGGCTCATCAATGTTTTCCCTCAAGAGTAAAATATGTACAAGAGTCTTCTGAACAAGCAACAAAGAAGCAATACTCTTTTTTACAGACAGACACAAATCAGCAAACGGATGATCAACACAGGCTATTGGGAAACTTTACAGCAACTGATCCTATAACAGTTTTAATTTAGAAAATTAGACATAAATGTTTTGAAAACCGACTTGTAGCACACTATTCAGCTTTGTTTCGTCCCATTTTTACATATTTTTACCCTTCGTTTTCAAAGTTTACTGGGAAATTTATTTATGAGCATTTCAATAAGTTTAAGAAGAGCCTCTGCACTTGGTTGACAGCACAAACTTTGTACACAAAGAAATAAGTAGTCCTTGAATTCTGCCATCCTAAAAAAAGAGATTATCTTACAAGAAAATACATAGCAGACTGACATAATTTAAAATTTTCATGTAATAAAAGCTCCTGAGATGGTGCAGTGAGCAGCGATGTAGACTATGGAGTACAAATTACATGTAAATTCTGATTTACTGGACATTAAATGAAGGACCAAATGTGTAAAGTTTAATCCTGCAGTAAAAAAAAACAATCCGTGTCACTTTTTGAAACAAAAGTGTCTTATTCCGGAATTGTCTTCTTCTTATAAAGACCAGAGATTATAGCTACTGCTAAGGCTGTGGCTACACACACTTACATTTTGGGGATTGGGGAGTTTGCGGAAAACGGAACACTTACGGAATCATTGCGGAATTGGGACTTCGCGGAAAGTGTTTAATACAAAAGTTGTGCTACCTTGTTAAGGTGACATTTTTATTGTGTAAGTTGCGTAGCTATGTCTATGAAACATACTGTACAGGAATTTCAGATGGAGTGGTAGCTGTCACCTGTACAGCGGCCCACAGTAATAAGTAAGTACAACAGTGCAGTGTACGCCCTCTTACTCGCCCACGACCTAGTCCCGAGGAATAGGTGTGCCAGGTCGACCTAGCCGTTCGAAGAATCGTCCCAGTATCACTTGCCCGTAGGTCAAGTGCAGTGTGAGTCGAATTGACTGACCACTTTCTACTGACTATTAATCTAGTTGCTAGTCGACTGGTATCAATGCAATTTCCCTGTCTGCGTTATCGTATAAGTGCTGAACTTAGCCAGTTCATCTGCCAGCGCAATCAGTGCAAGAGCTTACTTGTATTGTTTCTATCAAGCTACCTGTGCTTAGCATAAGTGCGCTTATGCTTAGTAGATCAAACAAGCTAGTGAGAGTGTAGGCATTAACTCTGATTTATTTGGACATGACACGATTATTTATACACAAAAAGTTACATAATGATAATTGACAGTATGGACACAAAAGCAGGCCACGCCTGTGTAGCAGATTGGTTACTCAAACACCAATAGAACATGAGTATGCGTAGAACGGGTGGTGCTTGGCAGCACGGCTGGCTGCACAAGCACATGTGAGAAAATAATGAATCTGTGCAATTAATAAAATATATAAGAATAAGCGCAAGTACATAAATTAGTGAGTAAATGTGAATAGATAGTTCGGCAGGGGCTAGCTAGTGAGTATTTATATATAGTTCGGCAAGTCACGTAATGTTGGTATGGTCGACCTGTCTGTGGTACATTTCCTCCACAATATGTCCATATCTGCTTCCTGCAATTATTTTCTCAGTGATTTGATGTTGTTTTCATCAGCTAGTTCAAGTTATTTGTCCACCTGATCTTTTAACCGCTATATGTACATGAAGCATTTTAGTCTTTGCCTAGAAGCTAACGCCATCTATGTTTCGAATTAATGGGAATCAACATTTCATGCTCCATTTACAAGTAGTTAGATAATAACAGTAATGTTTATTATTATTATTGATAATGTTTAAAGAAAAATAATTATTATTAATTAACAATAATAATAA
>CALYOO010000731.1:0-14678 GCA_945261195.1 Cryptosula pallasiana
AGATGAAAGTGTGAGTATGTATTATACTGGGCAGCCAATTCACATAATTGTTAAATGGTGTTCCGGTTCTTCATGTGTATTTTTATTTTCTGCTCACCAAACTAACCGATGGTCAGCGCACTTCTGACGTTAGGCCCTCTCATGAGGAACGTAGCCTTCCATTAGTCATTGGTTAGTTGGGTCGAGCATACGTGAAGGAATTTGGGTTTTATAATGCGGAGACTGAAAAATATGATGTGGAAACCTTTGTGGCAATTGCCAAATTTATCACATCACGATCATGTGTGACAGCTATTTTGTCAACTCTTTGTTTGTTTGCTTATTATGTTCAACTTTTGATGTCGGGGGAAGTACACAGCACAGTTGTTAAGCGTTAGAGCCATTTCTGTAGGCGAATAATTTTAAACAGTCAATGTATTTGAAAGTTTATCTTCAGATTACAATGTATAATTTCTACCAGGGAAATGTAGTTTACAATTTTTGTTCCGATGGATGGATAAATTTCATGGTGGCGCAACTCCTTAAAGGATAATCAAAGTTGTATTCCGGTGCTATATGCCGGCTATGCTATACGTCTTAAACATGGTTGTCATCTACCAGGTATATCAATCGACTTCAGCATGTACTGTAGAGTTTTGGTAGCAGATGTAAGCTATTACAAAATTAATAGGTCATTTTATGAATGTACACCGAAGATTAATTGAAGATTAATAGTTAATCTTGGGCAATTTACATCATCAAACTTTCAGACCAGACAACTAATTTAAAAATACTGCATCATGACAGGTACTACTTTTTTTTTTACTCAATCTTTTGATTTCGGTACTTAGTGAGTTGTGCAATAAATCGAATTTATATTTTTTAGGTCCAGTAAACATGACATACGACTGTTGTGTAAGTGCCTTCGCCTACCAGATGAATACAAGCTAGACAATGGTTCAACTGTTGACGGCTTAGAAGCTCTGGTTATATTATTGTTTAGGTTCGCCAATCCATCTTGATTGTCTCACCTCGTACCTGTGTTTGCACGATCCGAGTCTGTGCTAAGCAGAGTGATAGCACACACACTTGATGACCTTCACACAAGATACCATGATTTACTGGAAACCTTGAATCAGCCATACTTAGATTTCCAACAGCATGCAAATCTGGTTGGAAATGTAGGTCCATTGAAGAACTGTATTGGGTTCATTGATGGAACTGTTCGGCTTATTTGCAAACCTTTATACCATCAAAGTATAGTCTACAACGGTCACAAACGTGTACACTCACTGAAATTACAAGCCGTGATGTTACCAACCGGCATCATTGGGACACTGCATGGGCCCTATGAAGGCAAACAACATGATGCCCATCTGCTCAGGGAAAGCCAAATAATGGATCAGATGCCACAGCTGCCATTGATGAACAATGAACTCAGATATTGCATCTATGGAGATCCCGCCTATCCACTACTATGACAGCTCATTGCACCCTATAAAACTGTCAGAATTACTCCAGAAGAAGAAGAATTCAATCATAGAATGTCATCTATCCGACTGAGTGTTGATTACGGATTTGGAAAAATTGAAACCTACTGGAGCTTCTGCGATTTCAAGAAGAGTCTGAAACCCTACCTCCAACCCGTAGGAAAAATATTTTTAGTCGCTGCACTGCTGACAAACTGCCATACTTGTCTATACAGAGCATACATAAATGCACTCTTTGATAGTTCACCACCCTCTTTAGAAGAATATCTACAGTACGAGGAAGTGCGATGAACTCTAGAATGGTATCACAAATCTTTAATCTGCTGTCGCCAAACATAAATGATCTGTGAAATGTTTTTATGAGATATAATTATTTATGAACTGTTGATAACTTGCTTAAAAAGTGTACGCATGTACATGACATCTTTTAAAAATATACAATCATGAACTTGTAATCATCGACCTTTACTGATAAATGTATGTATCAGATCAATCAGATGTTTCAAAAACATAATTATCAACTCTTGGTACATTGCTTAAAAAATATATACGGGACATCAAACCTTATAAAAATTTAATGCAATCATAATCTTGTAACCATAAACCATTGCTACAGAAATGTACGTATGGGATCAATGTGATCTTTTAAAAATATATAATTGTCAACTTTAGCTAAACAATACATGCATAAGATCAATCATATCTTTTACAAAATACATAATCATAAATTTGTAATTATCAACTTGGACTGAGATAAAATTAGATCTTTTAAAGATATATATAATCGGTAGTTACTTATCTTTCAGTTTACCGGTAATCGCCACCAGGGCTTGTAACATTTGATCCCGTTCCTTTTGGGCATCCTCCTGCAGCTTCCTTTCATGTTCTAGCTGATGTGCTTGTCGTTCCTTGTCCAACTGCAACCTTTCCTCTGACAGCGCCAACTCTCGCTTCCTCGATTCTAGTTCTTCTTTCTTGAGCTCCATCTTCAAGAGCATCCGTTCGTTAAGTGTTTCAGCAATGGACTTTCTTGACATTTTATCCTTTTTAGAATTTGAGGCATTTTCCTCGTCCTGGCTATCTCCTTCCACCTGAGTAGCTGCAAAAAATTGTTAATTTGACAAAAATATGAAACTTGATGACTTTGTATGCTTCATAAGGTGAGACACAAGACAGCAGTGATAAACAGTGAAACAGAAACAAAGAGGTTAGGGAAGAAGCTGCGAACGATTATGCGACCGACCTTTCCTTCCAGCTGCCTCGTCGTCATCCTTTCTAGCATTGTCGGCCTCGTTTTCCGTTTGTCGTTCTTTCTCCTTCTCCTTTTTTAAGGTCTCCTCCAAATGCCATTCCAATAACTCTTGACAAAGAATGTCTTGCTCTGTAACTTCTTTTTCAATACCAGAGCTATAACAGAAGAAGGAAATTTTTTTAACAAAGTATCACTTTTAACCAATTCATTGAATTGAAATGGAGATTTTTTCCTAAAGAAAGAATGTTCAACTTTACTGTGAGGTGAGATAATTCCTCCAAAAGAGTCAATTCATGTAAACGCTGAAGGCAACACATTTAATTTGGTTACTCACCAACATCAAAATGCACAATCTTTGATAAGTATGAAATATAGCCTGTGTTATATAACCAATAGCTCATGACGGTGAATTTTATCTAGTTAACAGCAGAATTCTATTGTCCAGCAATTAATCATTACCAACACCACCAATAAAAAATAAACCGCTCGTTTATCTTTCATTGGTATATGAAAATGCTACGGAATACTATATCATCATAAACAGTATCAATGATGAACAACTCACGCACTTTGTAGCTGACGGTTTCTTGATTTGTATTTTGTCAGGAGCAATTGTAGATGTTCCTGACATTGGGGACAAAACTGGCAGAGAAGAGGCCCATTGATGCACTATTTCTTTGTGCTTGTAATGATTGTAACCCTATGTTATTTCATCACTCATCATGTTAGCTTGTGTTGTTCCTACTGTTAATGTATACTAACAAAAATATTTCGCATTGATTTTTATTTCTGTCTCTATAAATCTCATACATGTCACACGTTGTTGTAACACCTCCATACGACATCCTGATCACATGCATTGTTGTCCTGAGAAATGTTGAGTATTATTTAGTGCACGTTTCGGGTGGACGGAAGCACACGCTATTATGAACGTTTATTTTAAAACAGTTGTTTTTACCAATATGCAGTATATGAAGTATGTCTTCCTATGTCCCTCCAAGTTGTATATGGTGATAAAACATTACATGTCTACTGAAAATTGAACAACTCAGCTCCTCAATTCAAAGAGACCCAAATTGCATAATTGAACACAAAGCAATGCCTACTATTAGTACTTGTGGACTTTTATTACATTTATTGTAAAGTTTTTATTAAATTTAATTAGTAGTGGCCTTGTTTGTTTCTATTTGTTGTAATCATTAATGATTAGAGTAATTGATGATGGTGTAAATGAAAAATGTAACTAAATCAGTTTTCTGTATATATTATTTTCCTACTTATCACTTGTACATAGTGGCAATCAGAATGGCATAGTGGTCTGGGTGTTGGACTCAGGGTCGATAGCTGCTGGGTAAGATTCTCAGTCACTTCTGATGCGCAGTAGTGTGTCATTTATTCTAGCTGCATCTAGAGGCTTTCTGTAGGGCTGTTAAGAAACCAAAGCTTTGACATCCACCTCTGTTTCTTTCAAAAACAGTAGCGGGTTACCGCATGGGAAGGAAAAATAAACGGAATACCATGATGAATTTCTGGATTTACTTGCAGACTTTGTGTCCATGCACTTAGTCTGATCACAAGTTATTCAGACATGATAAGTCCTTGTTATTGTAGGACCATCCAAAGCACCTTGAAATGTCCTTGCTAAGTCTCTTCACTCAACTACCAAGCCGAGTTGTGGATCCTTCAAAGCATGTCATTCATGGTGGATTTATGCCAATGACCACCATATTATTATGTACATTGTTTTTTTTTGTTTTTTTGTTACCAGTCGGTTAAGTAGTATTCTTCTTTATTATTGCTTTGTTTGCCTGTATACATTATTTTGCTAGAATATCATTATATTTAATACATATAATCACAATGTTGTAATGTTGTTATTATTTCAATTATTTTCTTTGCGTCTACAATAGAAAATACATAAAAAAATGCAATTTAATAAAAATAATATGTTGTCTGTTTATGATTACACATACAAACACATGTTGGGAAATGCCACAGCACCTCAGGTCAACCCTGACACTTCAACCAACTTATTACCGAACCCTACCCATATCTATCCATGACAATCCCGAATTCTATTTGTACCATATGCACTCCTATTTTATTCAGCTATTATATTTACTCACAAGTAGTAATATATGAGCAGATCTCCCTACCAAGTGTTTTTTTGTGGATTTGATCTTGGAGTTTAGGCAATGGGTTACGACGTTGGATGAATTCGCCGAGTTTATATTGTATTTTATTTGAGGGGTATTTGAGTGGCATTTGAGTGGCATTTAAGTGGCATTTGAGTTTTGATTATTTTTTTACTTAATTTGAACTTATAGCATATAGATTTTGAATGCATGACATTCAAGTTTTGATAAGTTTTTTACATAACTCGAACTCATATGATATTTTGAGAGAGAGGAGAGAAGAATGAGGAGATATAACTACATTGAATCAATATATGATTATATACATTTATTACATAATAAGTAGCAAAATATTCTTGTATAATATAGCTAGAGTTAGTAAATACTAAATAATACAAAGCACTACAACTTGTAATGACAATCAATGGATGATAGTCTTTTTCTTTACAATGTCGTCATTGTTGTACTGATGTTATAACTTAGGAAGGAAGACTTCTGTTCTATGTACTTTTGATTCCATAATGAACTAAAATAAAAAGTTATGTATTAGTATAGGATGATTAAACAAAAATGTAAAATAATTACATGTATTTGAATTATAGTTCTTTTTACATTGGTTAGTTAACATTATATAGTAAAGGGAAGTAACTCACCGAGTTATATTGTTCGGTTTGTTTTTTCTTGAGCATAATTTTCATCAAGTGTTTTTGATTCTCTCTCTTCTATCTAAAGCAAAACAAAAAATAATTGCTTTATAAATAAATATTATCTAATTGGAAGTATTACTTATATCAGTTAGTTTACATTAAATAAAAAATACTCACTATTTTGTCTTGTCTGACATGCTCTTTTTGAATATAGTTTTCACCAGGGGGTGTTGGTTCTCTCAAAGATGTAGAAGATGTGTTTCCCGCTCCCATTGAAAGCACTAAGACCTTGTTCTCAACAACCTCATCTGTAGTAAAGTACTTCATCTGGTTGGAATCATCAAGTTTGTTGGATAGGTTTTGAGCCGTTTTTATCGCTTGTAATGCTGTGAATGTGATTATATCATGTCGACGATAACCAAATCTACTAACTTCACGATTTCTTACAAGTATGACTCCTGTTCCAATTTGTTTGACGTTGCTAGCATGTTTTTCAGGTATATATAGAACTCCCATCATCAAACCATCATATTGCAAACATCTGTAGTTTACCAGTAGCGCATCCATCACCACTTCTCCATTAGGTAATGTTAACTGAGTTGATATTTGAGGAGATTCAAAACTGATTACACTTCCAACAGCAAATTGAGAGAGTGTTGCGATACGAACCATACTGATCAACTGAGTAGGTGTTTTTTTTTTATTAATCTACTTAGCTGTTTAGCTTCCTCAAGGGAAATATTGGATGGGAAGTTGATAGGGTGAAAGATTGGATGCTTGTCTGAATCGAATCCCATAAAAACCGCCAGTTTTGAAACATCTGGTTGTGTTGGAGCTAATTTGTTGTAATCCTCATTTCTCACCATAGACCTCACTTGTCGTCTGTTGCCAAATGTTTCGACATTGTAGCGGATAATGCATAAGTTTTTATATACATCCTCAGTTGGTCTTTCGATGGAGATTATCTCGAGAAGTGATAGCGTTTGATTTAAGTGAAGTGGTTGAAACCTTCCAATCATTACTCTGTCATTGGTATCGCAAGAATTGAGCAAACTAGCAGCATTTTTTGACAAGCAGGAAAGATGAGAAGGAGATGGTGCTTTCAAAGTCCAAGTATAGTCAATCGTTTTATTTCTATCCGAATCCCATGGCTTTGGTCGAATTGTTTTCAGTTTCCTTCTTATTATATGTGAATCAGGAGGGATATTTTCTTTATCATCAGAGTATGGTTCGAATGTTGAGAGAAATGAGGTATTACGGTCTTCATTCATATTCAGAGCGTTCAGTCAGAAGTTGGAACTGAAAAGAGAGTAAAAAATATGTAACAGATGGCTGGAATTTGAAAAATATTTTGAAAAGAATAAACTAACTAGATATTTATAAAATAAACACATAATCAAAACCATAATAATTTTTCTGATGCATTATGGTGAAACTATTTGATCTTTTATTAATAAGAACAAAATATTAAAACGTAAAATTAACTTTCTGAAGTATTATAGCAAATCTAGTTGAAGTTTTTTATCAATATATGTTAAAGAATTAATTAGTGATTCTCACCTTATTGAATGAAAATCTTTCTATAGTTTCAAGTAAATGTAGTAGTTGCTGTGTAGATGTTGCTTCTTTGCTAGCTATTGTAGAACTGGATGCTTTCTGTGTGAAAACAGTGGTTCTTAAATAGCTAAAGCTGTACTAATTAACCCTATGAAAAAACATCTCGTGAAACCTTCTTTATAATATATCTATGACTCAGCAGTTTTTCACGCGATATTCCCGCGAAAGCATTGGTTTTTATTCGCGTGAAAATAAAATTTTCACTCCCGCGAAAGCAACGGTTTCTATTCGCGTGAAAATAAAGTATTTATTCCCGCGAAAGTATTGGTTTGTATTCGCGGGAAAATAAAATATTTATTCCCGCGAAAGCAACGGTTTCCATTCGCGTTAAAAATAAGTTATTTATTCCCGCGAAAACATTGGTTTGTATTCGCGGGAAAATAACATTTTTATTCCCGCGAAAACATTGGTTTGTATTCGCGTGAAAATAAAATATTTATTCCCGCGAAAGCAACAGTTTCCATTCGCGTGAAAATAAATTATTTATTCCCGCGAAAGTATTGGCTTGTATTCGCGGGAAAATAAAATGTTCATTCCCGCGAAAGCAACAGGTTCCATTCGCGGGAAAATAAATTATTTATTCCCGCGAAAGCATTGGTTTGTATTCGGGGGAAAATAAAATTCTTATTCCCGCGAAAGCAACAGGTTCCATTCGCGGGGAAATAAATTATTTATTCCCGCGAAAACATTGGTTTGTATTCGCGGGAAAATAAAATATTTATTCCCGCGAAAGCAACGGTTTCCATTCGCGTGAAAAGAAATCATTTATTCCCGTGAAAGCATTGGTTTGTATTCGGGGGAAAATAAAATTTTTATTCCCGCGAAAGCAACAGGTTCCATTCGCGGGAAAATAAATTATTTATTCCCGCGAAAAGCAAGGGTTTCCATTCGCGTGAAAATAAAGTATTTATTCCCGCGAAAGCATTGGTTTGTATTCGCGTGAAAATAAAATTGTTATTCCCGCGAAAGCAACGGTTTCCATTCGTGTGAAAATAAATTATTTATTCCCGCGAAAACATTGGTTTGTATTCGCGTGAAAATAAAATATTTATTCCCGCGAGAGCAACGGTTTCTATTCGCGTGAAAATATATTATTTATTCCCGCGAAAACATTGGGTTGTATTCGCGTGAAAATAAAATATTTATTCCCGCGAAAGCATCGGTTTCTATTCGCATGAAAATATATTATTTATTCCCGCGAAAGCATTGGTTTGTATTCGCGTGAAAATAATTTTGTTATTCCCGCGAAAGCAACGGTTTCCATTCACGTGAAAATAATGCTGATTCATAGCAGTGCAACTTAAGCTATATAAGAAGCACTGTTTCCATACAGAAAGCATTCACTTCATCGTTAGTAACTGAAGGAACAAGATCTACTACATCATCGAATACTACAGCACTCCTTCTTTATCATTTGAATTACATAGGAAACAGCTGAAGTTCAAACAACTATGTGTATAATTCATCTAATTCAAAGAAAACAAGTCTTCATTTGTGATGTAAGTATATATATTTTGTTTTAATTGTAGTCAATTTAAACATGAAGACATTTTCTAAAAAAACAAGATTATTCACTATTTAAGATATCAAAAAATGTTGTATGTAAGTTTTAATTATGTTTTATTATTATTATTATTTCAGGACTTCAAAATGAAAAAAGTAGTCCTTCTTCATCCGAATTTTATAGAAAGCAGCTCAAGTTCAACCAACTAGGAATATCATTCATTTAATTCAAAGAAAGACAAGTCTTCATTTCTGATGTAAGTATTTACATTCTATTACAATAGTAATCAATTCAAGTATATTGAAAAAAATTGAAACCTTAGTCTTTTTTATTTTTTGCTATAAAGCATTATCATTTTTTTTTTAGAATAACAACGAACTAGATCAAAGGGAAAGAACTTTCCAACAAAACTTCAACTTGAGTAATAACTGAAGCTACTACTTATATTATATATAAATAATGTGTCGAGTAACAAACAACAGATATGTAGCAAACACTATTTATAATGAAAAAAAAGAAACGCAAAAAACTCGGAATTGCTTTGAAAATACTAAAGACTGCGCCGAATGGATAGATGATAGTTTACTCGTTACTTCGTCGTTGTTTTTACAACGAACTTTTCCTGATACCACTGCAATAACTTATGTCGTTGCAACTTATCCGGATAATCACTGTAGTCTTTTGTCATTAAAATTACAAAAAACTATTGCGCAACTTTCCCCAACGGACATTTTCAAGTTCATTTGCAATGAACTCTCTTTTTATGAAAGAGAGACTTTAATGCTTGATGAAAGCTATCGAAGAAAATCATTTCTTACAAATTGGAGACGAGTAGGTAAACATTGTGGTGAAAACATGGCTGGAGCTGGTTTCTATAACCTTGAAAGAGACAACGCTGTTCGATGTGCTTTTTGCCAAGGGGTATTACTAAACTGGAAGGATGAAGATGAACATCCGATGAAAGAACATACTAAAAGTTTTCCGTTTTGTCGATTTGTTAGAGGATTTAACACTCACAATCGTGTGTATAGACCTAGGAAACTACTTGCAGATGAAATGAAAAACATCTCAATTGTCAAAAGTTATACGATGGAAGAACAAAAAACTAGAAGAGGAGATTTAACTGCAGAAGTATTACCTCTAGGTATATCAATTGATCGTGCTGGTACACCACGTTTTGCTACTGAAACATCTAGAGAAGACAGTTTCAAACAATGGAAGGGTAAAGTCTCCATGAAACTCCTTTCCAATGCAAGTTTCTACTATACTAAGTTCGGAGATAGTGTAAAATGCTTCTTTTGCTCAGGTGAACTTAAAGAATGGGAAGAGAGTGATCTACCGTGGGAGGAACACTGTCGATGGTTCCCAGACTGTTATTTTTTACTCAGCAGTAAAGGTGAAGAGTATGTTGAGGATGTTTACATGCGAAAGGAAAAAGGCAAAAGGTGTAAGCGACGGGTTGAAAAATATCGAGAAAAAGTAAAACAAATAACGCACAACAATGACACCGAAGAAATGAAACTTATTTGTAAAAAACTAGGATACAGTCAAAACGATATCGAGCAAGTTTTAGTGTTAAATGGAAAACCTTTTGAGCGAATAGGTTTTATGATTGAAGCCTTACATACTTTTGAAAATGATTTTACATCTGTTGAGAATTCGTCAACACTGTTAAAAAATGATGCTAAATCAATTGATTCGTTAAAAAAAGATAAAGATCAGCCTAAGCAAAGCAAACTCGCTCAATGTGTGTCTGAGTCACATGAAAAAAAAGTAATTGCAAATCATATCTCTCTTCCATGCGGTCATCTCATTTACTGTAGTGAGTGTAAGGAAAAAGCACTTACTGAATGCTCATCAGAAGTAAAACCGATCGATGGTTGTCAGGTTGAAATTAAAGTATTTATGAAGATCTACATGAGCTAGCATAACAATTAACCTCAAAAAAAAGAAAAAGTAATGAATGATTAAATAGGTATTTCAATTTGAAAACGAATCATTCGCATTTTGTAATTTAACGGGGTAACAACAAATATGTTACGTGTTGAAGACTTTGCTCACCAAGAAGCTTCCGATGCTATAGGACCTAAGACTTTTTTGGCTGAGGTTTCTGATGAAATGTTGAGGATTTATTTTACGGAAGAATGTGTATACTGTGTACTAGGAGGAAGTTTTTACAAGCAAGCAACCAATCTATCACTACTAAACTGTTACTGTTCACACGTTGATGATAAATGTATCACTTGTAAAAGATATGCTGAAATGGTTGAAGGTGCTACACCTACCAAAAAAGAATTGGGTGATGCTATCGACTGGATTGACAGAAGACAAGTTTTGAAAAACGCTAAAATGGGTTTTTTGGTGCATGATGAATGGATTAATGCTTTTTTGGATCTTTCCTCTGATGATTTGAAGTCTCCCTTTATGTTAACAAATTTGAGAGCACGATTAAACCCCTACCTATTACCTACTAGCCAGAGCAAACTGGCTTATCAACGTCTAAAGGATAAATTACTTGCGATAGCGGAAGGATATCCATATGGTTATACTCCTGATGAAAAAGAAGACTCGGTCAACCCGATAATACCTATTGATTCGACAAATATATCTGAGGACTCATAAAAGAACCGCTACAAAAAATGTTGCTTCATTTATCTCTGAACTACAGAAGAAACATGAGTGGAAAAACTCAAGGAATCAAGTCAATTGCTACATTGGCTGATTTTGTTCCTAAGTTCATAAGGGCTCATTTTGAACACATTCCTTTAGAGCGTTCGAATCCTCTTTTTGTTCAACTCATCACCGAAGAAGTATTTTATTTTGTGTTAGGATTCAATCTAGTTCGTAAATCAATACAAAGCATGCTTTTGAGCTGTAATTGTATTTCAAGAGCAAATCCTCTTAAATGCTTAAACTGTTCTAGGAGCTTTGATCCAAAAGTATGCTGTCCGCAAGATAAGTTGATAGATTTTGATGATCTCAAAAGAGCAATCAAACTGATTGATATAAAGCAACGTTTGAAAGATGCTGATCTGGGTGATTTGATAGATATTTCGATTTTAAGAGGTTTGACTTCATTTCGCTGGACAGGAACACATGTTCTTTTGTCTCAATCTCGATTGGAACCATACTTACATTTTGGTAACCACTTTGATGAGATTGTTTCACATCTTCAAAATCAGCTGAGAGAGCTGAACAAGCCACTAGCCGCTTACGTATAAATAGAAAGAACATCAAGAAAGAAAGTATTCAACTTTCAACACTGAAAGCAAAAACATTTTAAAAAATGAGCTGCGTATTTATCTTGCTACTGGCACTAACATTTCCCAATGTTAGTGGAGTATTCTATACCAATGAAATTGATGAATGTATAGCCGGAGCTATGGATAAAAATGATGTCTTGGTTTTTTCACCTTTCGAAAGGACTATACGATATAAAGATGAAAATGGAACAAACTGTGTGCGACTCTACCCTCCTGACTTATTATATTGTGGTTTTTTCATCCCTCAAAGTGCTTCTTGGATCTGCAAGGACACAACTTCTACAGATTCTGTGTCTTGTAATACTACAACAAAATATGTTTTGAATCAAGAGGAATGTGAAATGGGTATTACAAATAATACGGAAGGACTCACTCAAAATACAAAAATATATCGAAATGGAAATTTATGTGCATTTCAATACAACCGCGAACGTGTGATCTGTCCAATGAGAAGACAATTTATGACATACAAATTTGCATGCGTGCAATGTGTTCATTCCGATCATTCGATCAACAAGGAACCAAAACCAGTTAACATCACTAACATAAAAGATTCATCACTTTCGACTTTTGACAGTTTCAAAACTAGTGGAGTGTTTTATAGCAACAAAATTGATAAATGTCTAGCTGGAGCTATGGAAAAAAACGATGTCTTGGTTTTTTCACCTTTTGAAAGAACTACACGATATAAAGATGAAAATGGGGAAAACTGTGTGAGACTCTATCCTTCTGACTATATATATTGCGGTTTTTTTCATCCCTCAAAACGCTTCTTGGATCTGTAAGAGTAAAGATTCTACAGATATCGAGGAATCAATTCCAGCTAACATCACTACCATCAATGATATCGAAGGTGTAAATGAGGAATCAAATCCAGCTAACATCACTAACATCAATAAAATCAAAGGTGTGAATTCAACATTTTCGAGTTTCGACAGTTTCAATGTCAGCGAAGTATTTTATGCCGACGAAATCGATGAATGTATAGATGCAGTTATGGAAAAAAATGATGTCTTATTTTTTTCACCTTTTGAAAAGAGTGTTCGATATAAAGATGAAAATGGAACAAACTGTGTGAGACTCTATCCTTCCAACTATTTACATTGCAGTTTTATTATCACTCAAAACGCTTCTTGGATCTGCAAAAGCAAAACTTCTACAGATACCCTGACCTGCAATACGCCAACAAAATACACTCTGAATCAGGAGGAATGTGCAATAGGGGTTAAAAATAATACGGAAGGTCTTACTCAAAATACAAAACTATTTTGGAATGATGAATTATGTGTATTTGAATCCAACACCTCACGTTTGATTTGCCCACCAACAGAAGAGTTTGAGACAACCAACTTTGCATGTGTGGAATGCAATCATTTGACCGACGAGAAGCCGAAAATAGCTACTATCATAACTAACATCAATGGTATTGAAGGTGTAAATTTGTCATTTTCGAGTTTTGAAAGTTTGAAATCTATTCAAAACAAGATTATCATCAGCATCACATGTCAAGGAGATAACAAAGACAAATGTGATCCCAAAGTTATATATATAGAACTTTAGTTGGAGCATATTAACCAAAGTCCACTGAAATGCAAGACAGTTAACTCTAGACGATGAAAGCATAAACTAGGTTAAAAGTCTCTCTCTCTGAATAAAAATGAAATATCGAATCTATCTTCTATTATTCCCAATCCTAAGCGGTTATTGTCTTGCAACAGAGATTCAACCATTCACTTTATCTCAAACAGCTTCCGGATGTTTTTCGGGAATTCTTAATATGGAAGCGGTTAATTCAGCAACTCATATTTTAGGAAAAAACTTAAAATATCGTATGCTTACACTCACATGTTTCATGCAGTTTTCTCTCCAACGAAGAACCTGTGACACTTATGATATGTGGCCTCAAGAATACTTTGTTTGCAAAACCGATGAAGCTTTAAATTACATTCGTTTATACGACGAGGGATTACTACCTACAATTCGAAGAACAACTTCAACAATCACCACAACTCCGCAGACAACGACGACGACAACAAAAATTACAAACGAGTCACTAGTTCCAGCTTTATCACCATCAATTCCATCTCTTCCACAAGCTCTGGGTTTAGTCGATTTAATTTTGGAACACCCAAGCCCTACAAACTCTACTATATACAATTATGAAGAAATCGAAACAACTACTGATTGTGTGTGTGATAGATACATCATATGCGAAAACAATTCAGCAGCAATTACAAATTCAACACCATCGATTTATAGAGTTTTTATTTATAATGACTTGGAGGATTTTTCAAAACTTTCTCTATCTATATTGGAAGATAGTAAACTTAAACTTGAAGAAAATCTTGTCATCGTGATTGAACCTGAATGTGATGATATTTCTTGTAAAGTCATCAAATACTTTACAAATTAAAAAGTTTTTATAGACTTTAACACTATATATTCATCCTATTACACTTTATTATGATATATATTTTATTACATTCTCCAGTAAGCAAATAATGTAATACTTATTATGTAATAATAAAACTATAACAATAACTATAGCGTTGTAGATGGTTATATCATACAAAAACAATTCAGTGGTAATTACAACTCCATCAAAAATGTTGTCATATGAGTGCCATACATTCAAAATCTATATGCCGTATAAGTTCAAATCAAGTAAAAAAATAATCAAAACTCAAATACCACTTAAATGCCACTCAAATGCCACTCAAATACCCCTCAAATAAAATACAATATAAACTCGGCGAATTCATCCAACGTCGTAACCCATTGCCTAAACTCC
>CALYOO010000732.1:0-14598 GCA_945261195.1 Cryptosula pallasiana
CTATTATATGCACTTCCATTACAATGCTATATATCACAAGGCTATGCACTTCCATTACAATACTATATATCACATGACTATGCACTTCCATTACAATACCATATATCACAAGGCTATGCACTTCCGTTACAATACTATATATCATATGACTATGCACTTCCATTACAATACTATATATCACATGACTATGCACTTCCATTACAATACTATATATCACAAGGGCTATGCACTTCCATTACAATACTATATATCACATGGCTATTCAATTCCATTACAATACTATATATTGTGGGAGATTTGTGTGATAGATAGTGCTAACCCCCCCCCCCCCCAAACCCCCCCCTTACACCCTTGGTGCCCTTAGTCATAAGTCCTTACCCCCAGCAGAACCCTACCCCCCCGCCGGGGTTACTCCGAATCCCCTGGAAAATGGATACCAGTTGTCTTAAAACACTATCCCCCTATATATAGCAAGTTTAGCTACCCCGAACTTACCCCGAACCACCCCGGACCCCCGACCCCGATCCGGGATCCAGCTACATTGATTCAGATAGCCTGAGGCCTCCTGAACGCGTTGCCCCTTTACAGAATCGGAATCGGAGCGTTCCTTCTCCCAGGATCACAGGATAGGATATGTCTACCCTTATAAGGACTGGAAAGTTACCAGCTACCAAAAAGAGCGGCAATAAGTGCCCAGGGCAAAACACCATGTGCTTGCTACCTGATTGGACTATTTTATTGTTATGTTATGTATTATATATTACCATTGGCAATTGCCTTGTACCCTGTATTGTGATTCGTTGTGCCTAATAAGGTAATGAAGTGGCACCTTTTTCTCTATAAATAGAGCTGCTGTGCCTTGGGCAGGCAGTTGTTGTAGAGTTGTTATAGTATAAACACCCCTTTTATTTGTGATTGTAATAAAGTATCTATACTGAGAAACACACTTCTACTACGTTTGAGTCGAGGACTCATGAGTTATTAGCGTCGTTAGAGAGAGAGAGAAAGGAGTGGAAGAGAGAGAGAGGAAAATCTGTTGTGGCAGTTAATAGAAGAGGCAAATCTATTACAATATCACATGGCTATGCACTTCCATTACAATACTATATATCACATGACTATGCACTTCCATTACAATACTATATATCACAAGGCTATGCACTTCCATTACAATACTATATATCACATGACTATGCACTTCCATTACAATACTATATATCACATGACTACTCTATGCACTTCCATTACAATACTATATATCACATGGCTATGCACTTCCATCACAATACTATATATCACATGGCTATGCACTTCCATTACAATACTATATATCATATGACTATGCACTTCCATTACAATACTATAAATCACATGGCTATGCACTTCCATTACAATACTATATATCACATGGCTATGCACTTCCATTACAATACTATATATCATATGACTATGCACTTCCATTACAATACTATATATCATATGACTATGCACTTCCATTACAATACTATATATCAGATGACTATGCACTTCCATTACAATACTATATATCACATGACTATGCACTTCCATTACAATACTAGATATCACAAGGCTATGCACTTCCATTACAATACTATATATCACATGGCTACTATATGCACTTCCATTACAACACTATATATCACATGACTATGCACTTCCGTTACAATACTATATATCACATGGCTATGCACTTCCATTACAATACTATATATCACATGGTTACTCTATGCACTTCCATTACAATACTATATATCACATGGCTACTCTATGCACTTCCATTACAATACTAGATATCACATGGCTATGCACGTCCATTACAATACTATATATCACATGGCTACTCTATGCACTTCCATTACAATGCTATATATCACATGGCTATGCACTTCCATTACAATACTATATATCACATGGCTACTCTATGCACTTCCATTACAATACTATATATCACATGGCTATGCACTTCCATTACCTATACTATATATCACATGACTATTCTATGCACTTCCATTACAATACTATGTATCACATGACTATGCACTTCCATTACAATACTATATATCACAAGGCTATGCACTTCCATTACAATACTATATATCATATGACTATGCACTTCCATTACAATACTATATATCACATGACTATGCACTTCCATTACAATACTATATATCACAAGGCTATGCACTTCCATTACAATACTATATATCACATGGACTATGCACTTCCATTACAATACTATATATCACATGGCTATGCACTTCCATTACAATACTATATATCAGATGACTATGCACTTCCATTACAATACTATATATCACATGACTATGCACTTCCATTACAATACTATGTATCACATGACTATGCAATTCCATTACAATACTATATATCACATGGCTATGCACTTCCATTACTATACTATATATCACATGACTACTCTATGCACTTCCATTTCAATACTACATATCACATGGCTACTCTATGCACTTCCATTACAATACTATATATCACATGACTACTCTATGCACTTCCATTACAATACTATATATCACATGACTACTCTATGCACTTCCATTACAATACTATATATCACAAGGCTATGCACTTCCATTACAATACTATATATCATATGACCTATGCACTTCCATTACAATACTATATATCAGATGACTATGCACTTCCATTACAATACTATATATCACATGACTATGCACTTCCATTACAATACTATGTATCACATGACTATGCACTTCCATTACAATACTATATATCACAAGGCTATGCACTTCCATTACAATACTATATATCACATGGCTATGCACTTCCATTACAATACTATATATCACATGACTATGCACTTCCATTACAATACTATGTATCACATGACTATGCACTTCCATTACAATACTATATATCACAAGGCTATGCACTTCCATTACAATACTATATATCACATGGCTATGCACTTCCATTACAATACTATATATCACATGGCTATGCACTTCCATTACTATACTATATATCACAAGGCCTATGCACTTCCATTACAATACTATATATCACATGACTACTCTATGCACTTCCATTACAATAGTATATATCGCATGGCTACTCATATGCACTTCCATTACAATACTATATATCACAAGGCTATGCACTTCCATTACAATACTATATATCATATGACTATGCACTTCCATTACAATACTATATATCAGATGACTATGCACTTCCATTACAATACTATATATCACATGACTATGCACTTCCATTACAATACTATGTATCACATGACTATGCACTTCCATTACAATACTATATATCACATGGCTACTCTATGCACTTCCATTACAATACTATATATCACAAGGCTATGCACTTCCATTACAATACTATATATCACATGGCTATGCACTTCCATTACAATACTATGTATCACATGACTATGCACTTCCATTACAATACTATATATCACATGGCTACTCTATGCACTTCCATTACAATACTATATAACACAAGGCTATGCACTTCCATTACAATACTATATATCACATGGCTACTCTATGCACTTCCATTACAATACTATATATCACAAGGCTATGCACTTCCATTACAATACTATATATCACATGGCTACTCTATGCACTTCCATTACAATACTATATATCACAAGGCTATGCACTTCCATTACAATACTATATATCATATGACTATGCACTTCCATTACAATACTATATATCAGATGACTATGCACTTCCATTACAATACTATATATCACATGACTATGCACTTCCATTACAATACTATGTATCACATGACTATGCACTTCCATTACAATACTATATATCAGATGACTATGCACTTCCATTACAATACTATATATCACATGACTATGCACTTCCATTACAATACTATATATCACAAGGCTATGCACTTCCATTACAATACTATATATCACATGGCTATGCACTTCCATTACAATACTACATATCACATGGCTACTCTATGCACTTCCATTACAATACTATATATCACAAGGCTATGCACTTCCATTACAATACTATATATCATATGACTATGCACTTCCCATTACAATACTATATATCAGATGACTATGCACTTCCATTACAATACTATATATCACATGACTACTCTATGCACTTCCATTACAATAGTATATATCGCATGGCTACTCTATGCACTTCCATTACAATACTATATATCACATGACTATGCACCTTCCATTACAATACTATATATCACATGGCTATGCACTTCCATTACAATACTACATATCACATGGCTACTCTATGCACTTCCATTACAATACTATATATCACAAGGCTATGCACTTCCATTACAATACTATATATCATATGACTATGCACTTCCATTACAATACTATATATCAGATGACTATGCACTTCCATTACAATACTATATATCACATGACTATGCACTTCCATTACAATACTATGTATCACATGACTATGCACTTCCATTACAATACTATATATCACAAGGCTATGCACTTCCATTACAATACTATATATCACATGGCTATGCACTTCCATTACAATACTATATATCACATGGCTATGCACTTCCATTACTATACTATATATCACATGACTACTCTATGCACTTCCATTACAATAGTATATATCGCATGGCTATGCACTTCCATTACAATACTATATATCACATGACTATGCACTTCCATTACAATACTATATATCAGATGACTATGCACTTCCATTACAATACTATATATCACATGACTATGCACTTCCATTACAATACTATGTATCACATGGACTATGCACTTCCATTACAATACTATATATCACAAGGGCTATGCACTTCCATTACAATACTATATATCACATGGCTATGCACTTCCATTACAATACTATATATCACATGGCTATGCACTTCCATTACTATACTATATATCACATGACTACTCTATGCACTTCCATTACAATACTATATATCACATGGCTACTCTATGCACTTCCATTACAATACTATATATCACA
Organism: Cryptosula pallasiana; assembly: GCA_945261195.1. Lineage (NCBI taxonomy): Eukaryota > Metazoa > Bryozoa > Gymnolaemata > Cheilostomatida > Cryptosulidae > Cryptosula > Cryptosula pallasiana. The sequence continues at coordinate 5,061 of CALYOO010000732.1, forward strand.
TGACTATGCACTTCCATTACAATACTATATATCACATGGCTATGCACTTCCATTACAATACTACATATCACATGGCTACTCTATGCACTTCCATTACAATACTATATATCACAAGGCTATGCACTTCCATTACAATACTAATATATCATGACTATGCACTTCCATTACAATACTATATATCAGATGACTATGCACTTCCATTACAATACTATATATCACATGACTATGCACTTCCATTACAATACTATGTATCACATGACTATGCACTTCCATTACAATACTATATATCACAAGGCTATGCACTTCCATTACAATACTATATATCATATGACTATGCACTTCCATTACAATACTATATATCATATGACTATGCACTTCCATTACAATACTATATATCACATGACTATGCACTTCCATTACAATACTATATATCACAAGGCTATGCACTTCCATTACAATACTATATATCACATGGTTACTCTATGCACTTCCATTACAATACTATATATCACATGGCTATGCACTTCCATTACAATACTATATATCACATGGCTATGCACTTCCATTACAATACTATATATCACATGGCTATGCACTTCCATTACAATACTATATATCAGATGACTATGCACTTCCATTACAATACTATATATCACATGACTACTCTATGCACTTCCATTACAATACTATATATCACATGGCTATGCACTTCCATTACAATACTATATATCACATGGCTATGCACTTCCATTACAATACTATATATCACATGGCTATGCACTTCCATTACAATACTATATATCAGATGACTATGCACTTCCATTACAATACTATATATCACATGACTACTCTATGCACTTCCATTACAATACTATATATCACATGACTATGCACTTCCATTACAATACTATATATCACATGACTATGCACTTCCATTACAATACTATATATCACATGACTATGCACTTCCATTACAATACTATATATCACATGGCTATGCACTTCCATTACAATACTATATATCACATGGCTATGCACTTCCATTACAATACTATATATCACATGGCTATGCACTTCCATTACAATACTATATATCACAAGGCTATGCACTTCCATTACAATACTATGTATCACATGGCTATGCACTTCCATTACAATACTATATATCACAAGGCTATGCACTTCCATTACAATACTATATATCACATGACTATGCACTTCCATTACAATACTATATATCACATGGCTGCTCTAAGCACTTCCATTACAACACTATATATCACATGGCTATGCACTTCCATTACAATACTATATATCACATGGCTATGCACTTCCATTACAATACTATATATCACATGGCTACTCTATGCACTTCCATTACTATACTATATATCAGCGCGAATGCTTTTGATAGACATTATAAGTGTTGCTGCTTCCAAGATAATTGTTTGTGAGTTCATCAGAAAGTTCACTACCTTGCACTGCAGATAGTTTGCCAATTAATATTCTACAAGCTGAAACATGACTAAAAATCTGGAAACTGCGGTTACCAAACTTGCGTTATTGGTGGCAGATATGGATAGTATATTGATAAACAGAGTAAATGAATTACATTGTTGCAATTTATTTCTGAAAACAAATTGGTATTGTTAAACAATACACAGCAGAACGTATTTTGTTACTAGTCAATTGTGAACAACTATGTGAGCAACTGACTCAACCGTTAGTAAAAGGGTCATTGGTCTGTACTTTCGAATTATTTGATCCTCCAATTTCTTGAGCATGTGAAGAAGTCGCTATGTTTGAAGCAGTTTTTGTTCCTTCTGGAGGTCTTTCAGTCGTTGCACCCGCCTTTCTAAAATTTCAAAGTTCAATATTGTACAAGCTACGCATTATTTATCAGTTCTCTTGTAATTAGAGCAGTGCATGTTTCATTGATAGTATCCACCTTTGTTCTTTAGCACCCAGGCAGTAACAGTGCCAGCTACAAGTCCAGTGACCAGTGTGCAAACTATCACAGCAATAAGAATGCCGTCTATAGGTTTGGCTCTCGCTTCAGCTGTTGTTAATATAAACAATAATAACAGCAAACTATAACTTGTTAATGCTAAAAGTTTTTTGTGAGCAAGATCACTTCTTTGTTGACGAGAAATGTGTAACTGCTTTTTGTTACAGTGAGATTCAAGTTTAAAAGTGCTCAAATTTCATCTTAGTTTTGGTTCATTTGTAACATCAATTCTTCAATGTGCAATTTAAGAAGAATTATTACTTAATTACCAATACAATCCTGAAAGTAAATATCAGCATTCGCTCAATTAAATAACTTTATCAAACCGAAGGTGAAGCTTACACATGATTGTAAAAGTTCATTGAAAAAATGATACTTTGCTTTTGCTCTTTTTATTAAATGTAATTCCACTTTAGAAGTTCAAATATGGCAAATAACTGATTAAAAACTTATGCATAATAGTTCTTTTGCGTATAAAATTGTCTCCTTCAAACCGCAGTGACATGGTTTTTGCTTTAAGGTACTTGATTTGAACATACCTGATACTGGAATTGTTGAGGAGATGGTTGGTGTTTTTGAGTGACTTTGGTTGTGTTTGGTTTTAGTCATGTATGGTTTTAGTCTTGTTGCCGAGGTTGAAGAGAGTATTTCAGTTGTTGCACTAGAGGTTGATGTTGTGGTAGACAGGTTGCTTGTAGTAGAAAATGGATCAGTAGATGTCACAAAAGATGTAGTAGTAGAATCGTCAGCTGTTGTTGTAGGTATGCTAGCATGTGGACTGGCTGAAGTATTAGGCTTTGTTGTAGGGATTGTGTCAGGAGTTGTTGATCCGGTTGTAGTTGTTGTAAAAGTAGATGGAGAAGTAGAGGTAGTAGTTGATGTGGTAGTAGTTGAATTAAAGGAGTATACACCAATACCTAAAACATGGTTTAATGAAACTGGTGCTTATTAGGAAACACGTAAATGAACTTATCTTCAACAAAAACATAAGTATGCAACTATATTTGCTCACCATCAAAAGTCGTAGCTAATGACGAGTTTCCTTTAAGAGACGTTTGTACTGTGCATTTGTAATAGTAATAGAGATCTAGGTTGACGGGACACTCAACAACAAAATATTGATTCACAGCCTTGACTGTAGTTGAATCTGCAAAATTGATCATCGCTGGATACCTCAGCTAACAGCTGTTGAACCGCATAAATCAATCTGTTTTTTGTGAGAACAAGTCTGAAGCGTAAAGCACCATTATAAAATGTGAGAACTTTCATCTTTACTTATTAAAATACATTTTCCATGAAAATAAGGCGATAGTTACAAAGCATTGCTGCATAAACTTCTATCAAATTCAGGAGAAAACAGACATCTTTGACAGACTTCAATTTACACAGAAGATTCAATTTTGATTTATTAAGAAATAAAACATGGCAAGCAGTTTGAATACTTACCAAACACCATGAATTCTTCAAAGTTCATGCTCTCGTTGTATTCACCAAATAGAGCGAGATGTCTGGCGTCCTCTGGTGGTACAAACTCTTCTATACCAATATATCCATATGGTGGGCCACGGTATTGTATTGCTGTCCAGTTTGAGTTAGTTTTCGCAACCAAACCAGGTGAGTCAAGTGTAGACTTCATAGTAGTAATCTTTTGCATTCTGTGTACTATAGAACATAAAAAAACAAATAAAGTTTATGGAAAAAATTTACTTTTACTTTCTTAACAAATTCGAAATTACAATAACTAAAGATTTTAACCTTGCATGTCAGTGTAAATGTTTTCAGTAAGCAAACAACTTCATATGGACTTTGAGAATACATTTCTGAAATATCCAATTTTTGACACTCGTATTGTAATGGTTTTCCCCGTGTAATGAAAGAAATACTGTCACTGGTACTGCAAGATGCTTGTTACAATGGCTAACTCTGTGGTTTAGTGGTAGCTGTGGCTACAGAGTGCAAGGCTTGAATGTCTCTCTGTGCTGAAGGAGACAGGATGCTGCTAGTTAGCAGACACAACGGTATTTGGCAACCGGCCAAACAGATTCTGATAGATTGAAAGTGTTAGCAATGTCTTTATTATATCCACTTTACCTAACACGCACAGATTTGCTCCTAGGTATAACAATAAAAGTGCTTGCAATGTCTCTCAATACTGGTGTCCTGTCTTACTGAAGGTATGCGTCTGGCGGTATAGTCTCTAGCTGGGCGTCCCTACGAGAGTTCAAAGCGTCATTTCCCGTATACTTCTGGGAACCTCTCTGCTGTAGTCTTGAACATCTCCTCAGCTGTCTTTGCTATAGCTAAGCACGCACTACTTCTAGACAGTATCTCACAAACAATGTCTGAGCACTACTGAGCACTAATTCTAACTGCCCTGCTGGGCTAAAGCAAGTCTATATAAATAGGATACAAAATCAGGGATGCGTATAAATATGTGATTGGTTAAGCGTAGTGTAAGAAAACAGCATGAAACACATGCTAAGATAAAAATAACTATAAAGGCGGGAAATGTCCTTCCTTCTGGTTGAAGCTGTAGCTGTAGTGCAGCTGCACTGCTGAAGGCATTCAAGCGTATGTAGGTAGTCTTGAGTAGCATAAGTTGATTAATATATGTATAGTGCCGGCTGTACATTGATGGCAACGCTGTGCAATTCCATTACAGTATGAAGTCAATGTATGTTCAAACGAATTACTGTTTAGTTTTAGGTAAATTATCAACATAATGTTCGAATTTTAAGTAGCTTTTGTTTTTATATGGAAAACTGAAGCTCACTGCTGCGGACTAACCCAAATACAGGAAAACGCAGGTAAAGAGCAACATCAAAACTTGTTGTCTAAAACCAGACACTGGTAGTGTAAATTTCATCCGAAGTTATTTTAGCTGAAAACATTGATGTCTCTTTGTACTGTTTCTTTTTTGAAAACAAATGAAAGGTTTGCTTTTTTCTATGCAAATGTACCTCGTGTTTTTAAACTGGAGCAGAGCTTACTCAAATTTAATCACCGGTCAGTTTCTCAATGGCTTGTTGTTGAATAAAAAAGTACAATTATTAATAAAGGAATCTACAATTTCATATTGCATTAGAAATTAATTTTCTTAACTCAAGTGCTCTTTTACAATTTCACCTTGTCAGGAACCTGCATGGACATGCACATATATTATAACGGTATAACTATATCATCATGTTTGTGCGATATATTTATCTATGCTACTTACAGCTTTATTGCATAGTTTCAACAGCTGACTCGTAAGGCTTAATGTTTTTGTGCAACATCGGTGGTAATGACAGTTATTCACAACATTATGTTCTCTCATTGTACTTGCCAGATTAACTTAAGCCCCTGTAACACTCACTAGTATGCTAATATTGAGTAATAACTTATTTTGAGCATAACTTCATAACTATGTATTAGGTTAACCGAACTAGTTAATTGTGGAATATTCTTTCACATTTAATATATCAGGGCGATCAGCTGCTGCCCAGCAGTTAGTTTTTATTTGATTGTAATATTGTAGTGGACTTTGGGGGCTTTAAATCCACAAACTGAGCTCTGTGTCGAGCTGAGCTCCTAGTTCGCTGGTAAAGGTAAATCAGTAGCGTTCCGACGGCACTTTGCCACCAGGTACTTTCATCTAGAGGGAGCAACAGGTTCGTACTACGCCAAATTGAAAATGAAAGAGTGTTCTCTACTCCACAACTAGTATAGAGCCCTCGGCTCAAACACATAACTCAGAACTTGAGAATAATATCCATTTATTGTTACAAAAAAATACGTGCAAGTACAACTCCCAACACAAACTGATTATCATAACAAAAATTTCTGCTTTTTATAGGCAGAGGGTAGAAAGTAATTAACTGCTATGGCCAATCACACAGAAGAAAGAATTAAAATGTAACAAGTTAGCAGGCAGATAAAAACTTGAGACGAATAAGACACGGTATAAATATGTGTGGCCCCCAGAAACAGTAGCAGGAGTCATAGGCTAGCTGGCCAATTCTAGACATTTCTACTTCCTGCTGTTGGTACATCGGTTTTTTTAGGCTGTGATTCTTGGCTTCCTCCAGATATAAGGGTTGATATCTCCTGGATATGGTCTTTTGTTCCTCTCAGGCTACTTTCAGGTCTCAGGCTAGGATGGAGTGACTTCCTGCCAGCCCGGTATGTCTCCTACAGGGTCGGGGTACTGGCTCAAACAGGGTCGGTTCAGGGTCTGTATAGTGCTGATGCAGGGACGGTCAGTTCGGTGTATGTTACTGTAGTCATTCTGGCCATACAATGGCCATACTAGTGATGCCAGAATGATAGTCAAGTATCTGTGCAGATGTGAGTGCGATGAAAATCCACTACATTGCAAGCCTGTTAATTCAACAAATGTATTTTTTTGCTGAAATTCCCTCACACAAACTCGGATTGTCATCAGACTCTTGCTGTGACATACATTTGCCTTGCTGGTTTATGCAACTTCCAATCTCAATCATGCATTGATCATCACTGAAATAAAACAACAAATTTTGTGACGTCAAAATTTTCTGATTCAAAAGAGTACTTACAAGCGTTTCTTCTGTTGTAGATTTTGACTTTTCTGATTTTGTAGATAGCCAACAAGTCCACTCTCCACCAATGAGGTGATAATGTAGCAGTGTGTGCAAAGTCGTTTAAATTGTGGATTATTCCATTAACTGCTCGTTTGTCAGTGAATATCAAATTAAAAAGAGAGCTTTGTTCTGTGGGCTTCTCAAGTGCGATGTTGGCTATAACTGTTCCATAACAAAAAATGCAGTTTAGAAAAATTGAATGTTTAATCTTAGCCTACAAAACTCAATGGCTAATTACAACTTAGGTGTAATTGGAAAAAGGAAATAAGTGTCTACAAAAGCAAGTGGTGTTGAACTTCAATTTACGAATTAAGACTGTGAATATAGAGCAACCTGATGATCATTGCTGTAAATACAAGATAAATTAGTGCTTTTCTGCGATGCTAACTATTACAGTATTTGAGAAAAACATATTGAATGGCAAGACATAGTTTTCAATTTTAAATATATTCTTTTAGTTTACCGTGTCTGTGAGTTAAATAACTGTAACAATAATATTTTTCCAGGCATTAAGAGCACTCACTCATTATAATACTCTAATTTGCTTTGTTTAATAAAACTACTTTTTCAAAGCTGGACTATTTCAATATGCTTTCATCACACATTAGTTAAAAACAACTTACCACAAGAAATGTGTGTCACAGTAGTTGTGTATTTGGAAATACAGCTTCCTTCTACTCTATCAAAGTTCAAATGTGTGGTATTGACTTCAAACCGATAAACATAATCTCTGCGATTGTTAACCACCGACATTCTAGTCACTTGAGGTGGTGCTGCAAGTGTATATATGTAATAGACTTGAGTCCTCTATCTCTGACACAACGGAATCCTCTTCTTCTTTCTCTTCACACTTCGGGGTCCCCAATAGACGTTAACAACTTGCACAGGGTCCACGACCCAAACACACTACTAGAGGTTTTATCAAATAAATACTTATTTGATACACAATTAATAGGGTATTTAATACTATCTATTCAACAACTGATCAACTCAATGTACAACAGCTCCTTTTATATGAGATAAGAGACAATTTCATTACGTTATTAGGCATAGCCAGTAGAAAAACAGAATACAAGAAATATACCAATCACATAATCCAATACAAAATACAATAATACAGCAAGCCAATTAGAACAAAAACACAGGGTGATTTGGCACTGGGCTTATTTTGCCGCTCTTTTCTGGTGGTGGAAACTTTCCACTCATTACTTGGAAGTGCCACTTCCTAGTCTGAGCTCCTGGGAGAGGGAAGGCTCCGGTCTCCATTCTGCCAAGGCTCTCTGGTTCCTAGGGGCACAGACTCCATGAATCACCCTGTTTGGATACAGGGACGGAGTCTTGACCCGGGGGTAGGCCCGAGGTAGACCCGGGGTAGCTACTATATGTTAATATAAGGGAGATACAGGGTTGATACAGGCCCGGGGTACCCGGGTATAGACCCGGGGTACCTGGTATCCCTTTTTTTAGGGGATTTTAGGTAGCTACCGAGAGGAGGAGAGTTCTGGCGGTATTGTAACTCCATTACCAGAGGGCACAAGGGGTGTAGGGGGGTTTTTAGGGCGGGGAAAGGTGAACAGGAGTTCGACATCACTCAATCATAATGATAAATCTCCCACATACCCCGTTCCATTAGCGACGGTGTCTCTAGTCAAAATGGATAAGGCATGGTTGATTGTGTGGGAGGATGGAAGAGTTGTCGGGGGAGGGGCACAGAAATGGTTTAATGGGGTTAGGGGTGGATTGGCGACTGGTGCACCGGAGTGAGGAGGATTTGTCTCTTATTCTGTTCATCTCTTATTTTTGGGCGGTGACTTGGGAGACAAAGATGGGTTGCCAGGGGTGACCTCTTTCAGGGTGGTCCACCTATCCCGAGCCGGAGTAGATCCGGGGTCACTTTCTGAGGTTTGAAGTGGCTTGTGGGGTGGGGGGGTCTTTGACAGATTGACTGTAGCTACGCCGGGAGTGGGGTGGCAAGCTGGGGGTAGTATCGGCTCTTAGTAAGTGGTTGGGGGTGGGGGAAGGGGGGGGGGAAACTCATCTAGGATGAGTAAGGGGGGAGACGATTCTCCAGGGTGGAGGGCTAGGGGATCACAAGCAGTAGAATGTTCAAGAACCCAGTTGTTGTGAGCAGTTAACTCATCCTCTTGACTGCTAGTAGCAACTGCTACTGTGGGGTTGGTGGGCAACAGCACTTCTGCGGTTGGTATCTCCAACAGTTCATCCTTATGGTTATTGGAGGGAGGTTGATACTCTGCCAATCCTGCCTCGAGGAGTAAACTGTCATACTCAGAATCTAGTTGCAGGGGAAGTTGGTCGCCGTTGGTTGTCATCTTCTGTAGGTGATTAATCAGCAGCTGCAGCAAGTGAGCAGACTGCTCAGTAGTAGATCCAGTTTGTAAAATAACTGCACTTTCTTGTTTGTCTGGCTTCACATCAGTTTGTCCTACTTCTTGGGGGGCGTTACTCATGGCAGTGGGGCAATGAGTGGGTGTTCTCGAGGGGTTGTGCAGCCACGGGGGTTTGGGCATGGGCGTTAAGATCTTTGGAGTAGATAGAACAGGTCTTGGGCAATTCTTTTAAGATTAGGCACGGGATTGTGGGGTCCTTAGTGGTGAAGGCCGTTAATTCGGCTATTAGTCTCATCCGCTCCTGATATTGTTGTTCAACACCTAGTCATTTTTTAGCAGCTACTTGATGACACCAGGGTTCTCCATAGTGTTGGGGAAGGTCCAACATTACACTTAGGGCAGCCAGTAGGTGCAGGGGTTATAGTAGGGGGTGGTGTAGCTGATGGGGGGCCAACTCCCACATCTGGGGTTTGGCTTCTATTTCGACCAGTTCTTAGCCGACTTGCACACAACTCGCTGGAGGGTGTTAAATGGAGCCTCCGCCACAGGTTGCTGTAGGTGGGGTGACGTTCTTTCTTTGACCA
>CALYOO010000733.1:0-14526 GCA_945261195.1 Cryptosula pallasiana
ATTCGTGTGCCATGTGCAATCAGTCAACCATTTATTCTAGTACCACCCTTTGTGTGTGATTTGCTCATGCTAGCCAACCAGTTGTGCTAGGTGTGGCTTCTTTTGTTTATCTGTATTTATCCAAAATATGTTATGTAATCTTTTGTATAAATAGCCGTGTTAGGCAGCAATAAAGTCAGAGTCAGCTTGCACACTCTCAGAAGTTTCTTTGTTCTCTAACAATAACTTCACTGCGCTAAGTACATGCACGTACAACGAATGCTCTATTACTCGAGTAGTAATTAATAAGCAGATCAGCCTGAACCTCTGCTGGCCGAACATAGCTTTGACTAGTTCGCCTTCAAATTTCGCCCTCTGCCTTGCACTGAAACAGATCAGCCGAACCTCTGCTGGCCGAACCTAGCTTTGACTAGTTCACCCTTCAAAGTTCGGCCTCTGCCTTGCACTAGAATAGCTAACGCAACCGACAGCTAGATAGTAAACTAGGATGGTAATGCACCACTCCCAAGGATATTAGTCGACCTGTGGGCGGGTTGTATTGCTGAAGCGATAGACATTGTGTTGTAATGCATGTACATTCAGATTAAATGTATGGGTTTCAGGTTTAGCACGTTTGTATTTTCTAACCGGAAACGAAGGCCCCGCTGGGTAACCTCCAAGCCGTAAGCAAACATAAAATACAATAACAAACTAAAAGCATATTTGAGGTTATACCACATCTCCCCTTCCAGATAGGAGATTACTAATTAAGCAAATAGTAACTTAACTGAAGCAAACAAAACTGAAACCATATGGTGGTTATTAAACAGTGAGTATAGTAAAAGTAATATTGATTGTCCGATTGCTATGACTAGAATTGTTCAGAGTCCTTTGGCTTGATTAGCAACTGGATTAGTACAGCTCATAGTCCTTCAAGTACGTAGGCATCTTCTTCAACCTCTGCGGTCTACTAAACCCTTGGTCTGAACCAAACTGCCTGGCTTGTGGGCTCTCTCGTATCGCCCTGCCCTCTGCGAGATTTGGATCAGGCACCTGACATCCACCTGGACTGGCTTGTGGGCTCTCTCGTATCGCCCTGCCCTCTGCGCCGCTGGTGGAGCCAGGAGAAATAGTCTGACATAGCTGCTCTTCTGTCTTGGTCATTGAATCATCCATGTCTACCAGAGCACTTCTGTTACGCCGGATAACTCCGGTGTCCGTCTGAATATTGTAAGACCTTGGTGCTACCTTTTGTACCACAATCCCATCTTTCTGATTGTCTCGTATATACACCTTGTTATTTCGCTCCAACTCAGGTAGCTCCTTGGCTCTGAAATGCTGGTCATGGTGCTTCTTCGTTGCCTGTTTTCTGGCCTCTTCCCGCTCAGCAATCTGGTTCTTATCTGTGCTCCGGGGTATTAGGTTGGCCTGGAAAACAGGGAGGGTTGTCTGAATTAGCCGGCCCATCAGTAGCTCGGCAGGTGTATATCCATTGTCTAGTGGTGTAGCCCTGTAAATGAGTAAACTCAAGTGTGGATCCTGTGGGTTGGTTCTCCATAGACTTTTCACAGTTCCCACCGCTCTTTCCGCCTCACCATTTGCTTTTGGGTAACGTGGTGAACTAGTTACATGGGTGAAACCATACTCCTCAGTAAATCTCAGGAACTCCTCTGAAGCGAACTGTGGCCCGTTGTCGGAGACTACCATCTCACAGATCCCATGCACTGAGAAGATAGACTTCATGGCCTCAATGGTGTCTCTGGAATTTAGAGAACTCAATTTCCGGATTTCAATCCACCTGCTATAGTAGTCCACCAGCAGAAGATAGTGGACTTTCTGAAACTCAAATAGGTCAGCCCCTAGACGCTGCCATGCTCTTTCCGGCATTGTTGACGGAAGAAGTGGTTCTGTTGTGGTCCTTGAGTTCACTTTGCATACTCGACAGTTTTGAATCATTTCCTGAATCTGTGTAGACATCCGCGGCCACCAGACAGATTGTCTAGCCCGAAGTCGACACTTGACTACCCCTTGATGAGCTTGGTGGATTTTCTCCAGTACCCCTAACCTCTCACTCGAAGGAACGACAATGCGATTGTCATACAGAAGCACCCCATCTGTCACTGTTAGATGTTGCTGTACCTCCCAGTATGGATGAATACTCATAAACGCGTCAGACTTGTAGGCAGGCCATCCTTCCTGACAGCATCTCATGACATTGCAACAAACTTCGTCCTTTTGCTGAGCTTCTCTAAGCTTACTCACAGCTAAATTTGGTGGGAACATACTCTGGCTGTACTCCTCAACTTCCTCAATTAATGCCTGGTCTTCAGGACTTGGTTTGCCAACTGGAGCTCTAGACAATGCATCAGCAAGGTGATGGTCCCTCCCCTGTACATACTTGAACTCAGGAGCATACCGCATCATTCTTAATCTCATACGGAGAATCCTTGATGGCACCTGGTCCAACTCTTTAGAGGTCATCAATGGCACTAATGGCTTATGATCAGTCTCCATCGTGAACTTCATACCTCTGACAAACTGATCAAACTTCTCGCATGCCCAAACTGTCCCTAAAGCCTCCTTCTCAATAGTGGCATAGTTCCTTTCCGTTTCAGTCAGTGAACGTGAGGCATACAGAACCGGTCTTCGACTCCCATCCAACTGCTGTTGTAATAGAGTAGCGCCCAGTCCAACATTGCTGGCATCACTGCTAACGATAGTAGCTAAATGGGGATTATAATGAGCCATTGTCTTTGCAGATGTAAGAACTCTTTTGATCTTTGAAAATGCCTCCTCTTGAGGCTGTCCCCAAACCCACTCTCTTTTCTCTTTTAGCAATTCTCTCATCGGAGCATTGAGACTAGCCAAATTTGGAATAAACTTTGCCATTTGGTTTAGCATCCCATTGATGCGCCTTAGCTCCGTCTTGCAAGTAGGAGAAGGAAAGTCCTGGATGGCTGCTACTTTTGCAGGGTCTGGATTTACCCCATCCTGGTTGATGACATGTCCCAGAAATGTCAACGAGCTTTTTCTGAACTCGCACTTCTGGACATTTAGCGTCAAACCAGAGTTCTGGAGAACTCCGAGCACTTCCCGTAATCTCTCGTCATGAGTTCGTTGATCCTTACCATGAACGAGAATATCGTCCATATGGCAAATAACACCAGCAATGCCCTCCAACACTCTGGACATCGCTCTTTGGAAAATTTCTGGTGCACTGGCAACACCAAATGGAAGCCTATTGAAACAAAATCGTCCGAAAGGGGATAAGAATGTCGTTAGCCTCCTAGACTCCTCGTCAAGATTTATCTGCCAAAAGCCACTGTTGGCATCTAGCTTGCTGAACACTGAGCTTTCCCCCAACTTAGACAAACTCTCCTCCACAGTCGCCATAGGATGGATCTCCCTTTTGACTGCTGCATTTAGACCAGTCAAGTCAACACATAGGCGCACTGAGCCTGAAGATTTTGGAATAGTGACTAATCCACTGCACCATTCTGTTGCTTCAGTTACTGGTGATATCACCCCTGAGGTGACCATCTCCTGTAACTGTAACTTAGCTTTCTCACGTAGCGGGTGGGGTATCCTCCGTGGTGTGTAAATGCAGGTGGGAGTTGCATCCTCTCTCAAAGCTATCCTGTAAGTGTAACCTCTAAGAAGTCCTAGTCCTTTGAAGAGTTTTGGGAATTCTGCACACATGTCATTACTGAGCTTACAAGTCTCATCTACATTACAAGTAACTAACCTTAATGCAGCACACGCTTTTCTACTCAAAAGCGATGTTTTTTGGTTTTTAATTACATAGGCTTTTTCACTATGTTTTAACCCTCTGTAAGACATTTGAGCCTCAAATATTCCGACTACCTCTAACTCCTTACCCCCAGGACCATGTAATATGGTATCAGGTGGGAATAATTCAATCTGACCCACCCATGGCTCATGGTAACTGACGACTGTGCCATCTGCTCCGGTGTCAAGCTTGAAAAGCGTAGGAAATCCATTGACATCTATGTTTGCCTGCCAACACTCCACCTCTCCAATGATTAGCTCTCCAGTAAACAGGAAGTCATCACCGTCGCTCTCTTCCGTCACTTCTTGAACTTGTTTAGATCTACATACGCGGGAGTAATGTCCCCTTTTACCACATTTGTAACAGTCCGTGTCCTTGGCTGGGCAATGTTCATTGGCGTGACTAGGAAACTTTCCACATCTCCCACACTTCTGAGATCGACTGCTGGCCTGGGGTTTTTCTTTAGTACTCAACTTAGGCTGCTCAGAACCTCTTTTTGTTCTAACAGCATTCACTGTTGGTACACCTGACCCTCCAGTCATCGATCGCATAGTGCTAGAAGTGACCTCATGTGACCTACATAACCGCAGAGCTATTGCAAGAGTTAAATTGTTACCTTGTGAAATGAGTTTCTTTCGTAGCTCATCTTCTCTTATACCTAGCACCACCCTGTCACGCAACATTTCATCCATTGGAGTATCTACATCTACGGCACCAGCTGCAGCACGGTAGTTAAATTGACATCTGCCTGCTAGCGTCCTCAAATCTGTGTAGAATGAATCAAACAACTCTCCTGGGAGCTGCGATCGAGTATGAAACTTAAACCTTTCATGTATTATGTTTCGTTCACCTATGCAAAATTGTTCCAATACTTCCAATATTAAGTCACAGGTTTTTCCCTCATCTGCAGCATCCGTGTATCTAGCAGAAGACTCTACAATTCTGGCAGCTTCAGTACCAGCCGTATACAATAATAGCTCCCTTTGGTACTCCAATTCCTCTCCATTTAACCTTAGCAAAACATAATATGACCGCCACTTTGCTTTAAAAGATCTAAAATTGGCCTCCTTATTATTGTCTAATAACAACTCAGTTGGGGGGTTCACTCTAGGCATAGGCATATGTACTTGCATAGGCCTAACAATGTTCGCTGCCGCTGCTTGCCCATGCTCCTCTTCGTCCCCCATATTTACCAACTACAAAACCGCTGCCACCATGTGTTGTAATGCATGTACATTCAGATTAAATGTATGGGTTTCAGGTTTAGCACGTTTGTATTTTCTAACCGGAAACGAAGGCCCCGCTGGGTAACCTCCAAGCCGTAAGCAAACATAAAATACAATAACAAACTAAAAGCATATTTGAGGTTATACCACAGACATAGTTTGCCATCACAGTTCGGGAGGTTGTGCAGGTAGGCCGAGCTACCAACTCACACCCCCACAGTGAAATCCTGCACAATAATAATAATAATAATAATAATAATAATAATAATAATAATAATAGTGATAGTGATAGTGATAGTGGTAGTGGTAGTGGTAGTGGTAGTGGTAGTGGTAGTGGTAGTGGTAGTGGTAGTGGTAGTGGTAGTGGTAGTGGTAGTGGTAGTGGTAGTGGTAGTGGTAGTGGTAGTGGTAGTGGTAGTGGTAGTGGTAGTGGTAGTGGTAGTGGTAGTGGTAGTGGTAGTGGTAGTGGTAGTGGTAGTGGTAGTGATAGTGATTGTGATTGTGATAGTGATAGTAATAATAGTAATAATAATAGTATTACTTATAATAATGATAATGATAATAATGATAATAATAATAATAATCATCATTTGATTTTATTATTATCAGAACTTGCAAAAATTATTTTTTATATCAAATACAATGAATAATAACTGTTTTATGCTGATAATGAAGTAAAACAATACAATATTGAAAGTTGTAATCATTTTTTGGCTGTAAAGTTCAAACTCAATCTGTCGTTCAAGGCGTCATCTAAGGCTAACCTATTTTTTCTCTCGGACATACGACAATTCCGTCAATCAATGCCAAAAGACTGCGATCTTGAGTGGAAACAGGATAGGTTCTATGAGCACAAAATTATTTAGGAGAGATACTTCTATGGTCAAGAGAACGGCTCCATATCGTAATAGGAGGGTAACTCCATAGCGCAACTAGTTGAGTTCTTCAACTAGTGGTAAATAATTATTTATTATTTCTAACCTTAATACAGAAAATCTCCTAGTAGTTGTAGTAGATGTTGATCCTTCAGTCACTGTTGTTGAAGTGGATGCTCTCTGTGTGAAACTCTTGCCTCTTAAATAGCTAAACTTGCACTGATTAACCCTATGAATACCATCTCGCGACAACCTTCTTTATAATATATCTATGAATCAGCATTTTTTCACGCGAAGGAAAACCAATGCTTGCGCGGAAATAAAATAATTATTTTCACGCGAATAAAACATGAAAAACAAACCAATTTTTTTGCGTTAAAATTAATTTTGTAATCCCGCGAAAAACATTGGTTTTCATTCGCGTGAAAATAATTTTGTTACTCCCGCGAAAGCATTGATTTTTATTTGCGTGAAAATAATTTGTTTATTCCCACAAAAACATTGTTTTTTATTCGCATAAAAATAAATTCTTGATTCCCGCGAAAGCATTGGTTTTTATTCGTGTGAGAATAAATTTTTTATTCCCGCGAAAGCAACGGGTTTTATTCGCGTGAATTTTGTTTTCGCAGGAATTACAAATTTATTTTCACGCGAATAAAACCAATGTTTTCGCGGGGATAAAACCTTTATTTTCACGCGAATAGAAACCAATGTTTTCGCGGGAATAAATAAATTATTTTCACGCGACTAAAAACCAATGTTTTCGCGGAAATAAAACAAATATTTTCACGCGAATGAAAACCAATGTTTTCGCGGGAATAACAGATATATTTTCACGTGAATAAAAACTAATGTTTTCGCGGAAATAAAAAAATATTTTCACACGAATAAAAACCAATGCTTTCGCGGGAATAACAAATTTATTTTCACGCGAATAAAAACCTTTGTTTTCGGGGGAATAAAAAATTTATTTTCACTCGAATAAAAACGGATGCTTTCGCGGAAATCAAGAATTAATTTTCACGCGAATAATAACAATGTTTTCACTGGAATAAACAACTTATTTTCACGCGAATAAAAACCAATGCTTTCGCGGGAATACAAAATTAATTTTCACGCGGAAAAATTAGTTTGTTTTTCATGTTTTATTCGCGTGAAAATAAATATTTTATTCCCGCGAAAGCATTGGTTTTCCTTCGCGTGAATAAATGCTGATTCATAGATATATTATAAAGAAGGTTGTCACGAGATGGTATTCATAAGGTTAATCAGCGCAACTTTAGCTATTTAAGAGCCCGCGTTTTCACACAGAAAGCATCCAGTTCTACAACAGCTAGCAAAGAAGCAACAGCGACATAGCAACTACTACATCTACTTGAAACAATAGAAAGACTTCCAGTCAATAAGGTGAGAATCGCCAAATAATTATTTAACATGTATTGACAAAAAGATCAACTAGTTTTGCTATAATGCTTCAGAAAGTTAATTTTATATTTTAATCATTTGTTATTATTAATAAAAGATCAACTAGTTTTACCATAACGTATCAGAAAAGTTATTTAGGTCTTGATTGTGTTTTTTTTACAAATATCTAGTTAGTTTATTCTTTTCAAATGTTTTTTAAAATCTAACCATCTATTACCTAGTTTTTTATTTTCTTTCCAGTTCAACTTCTCACTAAATGCTCTGAATATGAATGAAGACCACAATACTTCATACCTCTCAACATTCGAACCATACTCTGATGATAAAGAAAATATCCCTCCTGATTCACCTATAATAAGGAGGAAACTGAAAACAATTCGACCAAAGCCATGGGATTCAGATAGAAATAAAACGATTGACTATGCTTGGACTTTGAAAGTACCATCTAGTTCACATCTTTCCTACTTGTCGAAAAATGCCGCTAGTTTGCTCAACTCTTGCCATATCAATGAAAGAGTAATGATTGGGAGGTTTCAACCGCTTCCCACTAACACCTATTCTGACTTTCATTCACACCTCTGATATGATAGATGTTACACAACATAACGTTCTCTCCTACTTAGATGATACCAAACCAATAAAGACTCAAATACATGGATTTTGAAGACAGCACACTTCTCCGACACACCAAGAACCCCTTTAAAAAAAACCGGCAACCAGCATCAATTCAAGATCGACCAACACCAACAATAGATGTTACACAACATGACTTTCTCTCCTGCTTAGATGATACCAAACCAATGAAGACTCAAACTACATGGACTTTGAAAGCAGCACACTTCTCCGACACATCAAGAATTCCTTTCAAGATCTACCAACAGCTATAATGGTGTTCACCGATGAACTTTGTGAACGTTGCTGATAAAGAGGATGAGTTGCGAGATAGAACTTGGTGAGAGTTTTTTCTTTTCTATTTGATAAATTCTAACCATTGTAAATAATACTTCAACTCATTTTAGATGCAGTTGCAGTTATTTATACTCCAAATAATTTTTTGTTTTAGCGATAGATACCCTCTAATCCAAAAAACGTATTTCTTACAACTCAATAACAATTCATGTTTCAGGTGAATAATTTTATTCAAAAGCGTGTGACACATTCATTTTTGTTTGTAAAATACTTTATATTTTTTATATATACATTATCCAGGTAAAAAAAAGGATTTTTTTGGTGTAATTAGTGTATTTTTTACAACAAATTGCTGAATTTTTTTCATGCACGTGAATAATCAATTCATGAACAAAAATAAGTTTTTACCGTCAAAAACAGCTCATGTTTTAGGTGAATAATTTTATTCAAAATTGTGTGAGATATTCATTTTTTTTCACTGTTTAATCACCCTATACTAATCCATAGCTTTTTATTTTAGTTCACTATTGAATCAAAAGCAGTAAGGGTAAAAGACTTCCTCCTGAAGATCGATCATCAATATATCGCAGAAGATGTTATTGTCCAGGAGAAGGCAATGTACCGACTCACATTCCAACCCATGATATTATTCATAACACAACATTTGCTGAATCTGGGTGCATATGGAGAGATTTCCCCTATTTAATATAGACCTTACTGGTGAAAAGGTAAGAATTAATAAAAAAAATTCTATTTAGTAGGACTTGAAAAAAAAAAAAGCTTATGATTATTTTACATTACTGTTTAATCACCTATACTAATACATAGCTCTTTATTTTAGTTCATTATGAAATCAGAAGCAGTAAGAGTAAAAGACTTCCTCTTGGAGATCTATCATCAATACATCAGAGAAGATGTTGTTGTCCAGGAGAAGGCAATGTACCCACTCACATTTCAAAATATGCTATTATGCACTACAGAACATTTACTGCAGACACTATATATCTTCATACACTTTATTTAATGTTTTCTATTGCAATTATTTCCCAAATACTGTAAATTTTAACCATCTAGAGGACTAATTTGGTGATTTTCCAAGATATTTTATAGCATTCAATATATTTATTATGTAATAAATGTATATAATCATATATTGATTCATTTTTATTCAATGTATTTATTCAATGTAGATATAAATATACCCATAAATATGTACATAATTATCCATATATACATGAATGTATAGAAAACTAAAAAATTATTTACGCTCAAGACTCTCTCTCCTTTCTCCTCTCTCCTCTCTCCTCTCTCCCTCTCTCTTTCTTCTCTCTCTCAAGATGCCATATGAGTTTGAATTATGTAAAAAAAATTATCAAAACTTAAATGCCATACATTCAAAATCTAGATGCCATATGAGTTCCAATTATGTAAAAAAATTATCAAAACTTAAATGCCATACAATATTAACTCAGCGACTCTAGTCAAGGCCGTGACCCATTGCATTCACCCCGGGATTCAACCCCACAAAAAAACCACTTGGTAGGGAGATCTGCTCATATATTACTACTATCGTTCGTGTTGATGAATTCGAATTCGTTCGTTCGGGTTGCTCTTTTGAGAAAAAGGCATTCAACTGGCGATTTGGCAGTAAATCAGTTTTTGCGGATTTTCCAACTGCTGTTTTTACATTCATATAATAATAATCCTCTGCAAGTTTAACAACAGCTAAGTTATAAATTATTTACGATTTGTTCGGGAAACTGAATCATAGCTCTGTTTCATAAATGGACAAACTAAATTAATATTATTTTTATACTTGCCAAAAAATTTTTTTTTATTATTTGGAAATAATTTATTTATCATTATTATTAATCATTTATCATTTCTTATAGCTATCATTATATTTATTAATAATCATCTATAATTATTAGAAATTGTTGCTTTTATTATTATTATTCATCTACTTACTAGTTTATGCTGCGAACATTCCACAACTTTGACTCATATTACCATGGATGAAATATACCAGGATTGCCAGCTACGGCCGTTCAATATAACTTTGACCACGATTCAAGTGAGGCAGTTTATGGGACTAGCGACTTTTATGCAGTATCCGGTACGTATATTGTGTATTTTGAATGCAGTGTCGAGTTGTCTTTTCATTAGAAAAGACAACTACGCCAATCAGAGGGAAAGGTGACGTATTTCCGGTACGTTCATACAATTTGAGTGTTTAAAAAATTGCGGTGGCTGCCATAAAACAATTTTACCGTAACTTGCGGCCCCTTACTATAGCGTGTGTCACAACTCCCTTGTAAAAAGTCGCAGTTACAGTCTACATCCGGTACGAACTTGGCCATTCAAATTGCTTCACCTGATTGGTCGCAGCTGGGAATCCTGGTATATTTCATCCATGCATATTACTAATTAGTAATACGAGCGCGGTTGCTTACTATCTCACTACAATCAAGTAATTATTGTGCTCGCTACTCACTGTAAAGGAAGGACAACTCCCGCAAATTATTTCAATTCGAATTATCATAGGAACGGATTGGAATGCCAACCCGAATGAATGCTAAACCAACTCGAATGGACGTCCAATCCGAACGAATTCGCACCATGGGAACATGGTGATTGTATGTACATTAAAAAGTGCTTGTTTTGTTCTGGTAGTTCTCATGCCTGTCACAGCAGTTAAAACTGTATGATTCACTAATGCGGAATTTGTTAGTAGTTGATGGATAGTTTGAAACAATTGAGTACTCCAAACAAAACAATTTAATAAAGGTGTCAAAAATCATTGTAACCAAATATTTATAAGTTGTGAACATTTAATTGAAGTTAAAAACTTACATTGTGAAGCAGGTTTTTCCAATTTACGTTGGCTAATTTCATAAAACTGCTCGAAAATAGTTTAAACCTTACATGCATATTCTACTCAGTTAAAATACGGTTTTAATACAAAAAAATGCATCCAAATAAATTAAAGTTGCTAAATTTAACTAAACAATGACAGCTCTAAATGCTTCCTTAATTGTCACAAAAATATAGTTGCCAACAGTAGTCTATATTGTCACAACACAACAACTACCAACAGGAGTCTAAATTGTCACAAATTGACAATTGCCAACTGGGAAACTGCAAATCAAAAACGAACTAGGCTAAAGTATCTCACTATTCATTGCTCTCCCAATCTTTTACAAAACTTTCAGGATTACTGGTTTATATGGATATCTATTAAAATAATTATAAAGCAAAATAAGTGTAAACTTGGCAGTTCAAAAATATTGCTATAAAAAATTGAACGATCAAGCAAAAGAAATGCTAACAACAAACAGTCTTTTAGTAGGTACTTTTCCAACGATGCAAGCTTCATCCTCCAGTGTTAGAATGCACCAGCTTGTTAATGTTAAATAAGTTTTCGTCTTTAATGACACCTTTGATTTTTAGTTCTAATAGTGAAGGCAGCTTCTCCCGCGGTCTTCGATGATTTACCGAAAGAACAGTGGGGCAACTCTCTATCTAGGATGGAAAACATATATTCTATTCTTCAGTGGGACGGTTGAAAAATTAAGACCATGCAAGGGTTAAGGGAAGAGGAGAGAGGTTTGTGCGGAATGGATTGGTATACCAGGGGTTATGGAAATATTTTAAGGGCAGACGATTCTTGGTTTGTACTCTGCTCTGTATGAAAATTTATAATTTGATATCACCTAGAGGATGTAGCTCCTCTGGAGACAAATGTAGGTCTTTGAGCAGGGTATGGAGGTGTGATGAGGAGTGGATGGTATAGAGTCAAAGAAAGAGTGTAATTAGAATCAACAAAACTAAACACGGTGGAAATTCATTAACATAATTTGAAAAATTTACTAGGTTGAGTACATGTAGTTTTGTTTTTGTTCATACAGATATGGCAAATGCAGCCAAGGTTCTGTTTTACCGGAGTCCAAAATGACGTATCGCTAGTACAGACAACTCCCAAAATGCTGTCCTATCAATCACCGAGTTTCATAAGCTCTGGTATTCCTTCAACAGTTTCTTATATTAATGTAAGTTTACGTTTAGTGTTGCACATCAAAAACTGTGGTTTTATATCAAAATATTAATTAACCAGATAAGTTCCATATTTTAAGCTTAGGTTGTGTTTGTAGGTTGGAAATACATTATATTGCCAAGAATCACCAGTAAGTTTCTCGACTTAAAGTATGACTGTCTTTTGTTGTACCATTAGGAGTTACTTCATCTTTTAACATTTCTTTTTTCTGTGTTATACTTTTTAATTGTATTACGGATCAACTTACGCAGGAGAAAGTTTTGGTAGAGATTACCTTAAGATGCTCGCACATGTTTGTTTGTAGATCTCAGCATTGACGCTGCTGCATGGTATTGGCTACGCAAAAGCTGCGATTTTAGTTGAAAATGGCATTACGGTGAGTAGCAGCACAATATTTGTTACTTATGGTTTGGTGGTACAGAGTGTGTGTAAAATCAGTTTTAGAATAATGCACACTGGTACAATCAGTGGATGTTAAAGAAACATATCTTATAAGTTATCTTTTTCAATATATTCATGATTTTGTGAAATGCATTTGTCAGTAATAATCACTTCTCACAATATTGTTTATGATTTTTGTCTAATTATAAGGAATATAGTTTGTAGTTGAAAGCTGTTTGGAGGCTAGATATTTAACTATTTTATTGTTGATAATGAGAGTATTCGCTACCTCCGTTCGCCGAACACATTGCAATAAAAATAATCAGACCGGCAACTAATTTAATCAATAAATAATCATTTTGTTCGAAACTCGTGGTCAGCAAAAGTAGCTCACTGAATAAAAAAAATAATCAGCAAGTATTTATTTGTATTGTTCGTAGGTCGCGAATGAAACTGAACACTAAATAAATAATAATGAGCGAGTTGATTTTTTTTATTTCCATAGACCGGTTTTATATTTTTGAAAAATAAATCAAAATAATGCAAGCATTCAAGATTTACTAAATTAAAGGGCAGCTTGACAAACTATTACAGTTTGTAGCAGTTCAAATTTTATTACTTTCATGAATATTTTGAAAATTGGGAGTTATCTTCTTTATGATTTGTTCTGTAAACTATAACATTTCATTGAATATTATGTTGTTCTAAACTAATGTTCCGTTGCTTACGCGACATATTGAACAACGAAAACCTATCATTTTTTGTATTTTGTTCGACGAACAGGTCGCGAATACTCTTATTATTAAATCAATAAAACAATAAATTGACAAATAACGTTAATCAGCACGCATGAATGTCTTTTGTGGAAATACAGATTTGGTGTGAGTAAACACACCTCTATCAGGCACTGCGCCTATAAATGTATTGAGAGTCTGCCACCAGTAGCCTCCAAAACACGATTCTCGCATGTAGACTAAATAATTGTTATTTCAAGATTTAGTATTTTGCATATTCTCCATCTCTTTATGAAAATGTCATTAGAAGCTTTTTAAAAAGTTTTACTGAAGTTGAAAGCAAATAAAATTTAAATTTTTTTAAGATAAGTGGTTTTGTAAGAAAAACATATGACGCCCTTCAAAATGCAATAAAGTTATTTTTTCTCTTATCTAGCGTAAAACTTACTATAATAATGATATTCATGTATAAACATTGCAGCAGGCAGGCTCATAATGATGAAAAAATTTTAAAGTGTAAACTTTATGATTTTAATAGCTGCAAATGATGAAATGTTGAACATTTATTATAGATTTCCTCGCACGGGTATAATTCTACTACTTCTTACAGCAAAATTTTTTGTTGACCATAAAATTACAAAGTTCTTGCAGTTGTCCTTTTTTAGTCATGTACTAGTTTTTTTATTTATTATATTATGTAAAAATATACTTCACTGTATACCGTACAATGTGCGCGGTAGGTTTTGAATTTTTCAGTTTCCTTGCTTGGCAAAGCTTCTTAAAAATCAAACTTTTCATTGGAGAGCAATTTGAGAAGCGAATGTGGTAGATTTTCAACCATAGTCTCTTTTGTTACAGATTGAGGTAATGAAGAAGAATAAGTTGGCGAGTTGGGATCTGGAAAATTTTCAAGACTGGTTGAGAGGTGCCTTAAATAAGGGTAACTATAAAGCAAAGGTTAATGAGATAGCTATGGGAGTGAGTGTTCTTTTAGCTGAAGAACTTCTGTTACAAGGACAAGTCGGCAGAGCAATGAAGGAACTATCAGATGCTAGGAGATGCATGGAAAATATGAGAAACGGAAAGTGACCAGCACCTATCTATTGACTTTTGTCACTTTGTATTTTCTAGTTTTTGTGAAAAAGTCCTTCCT